>OX422213.1:512286286-512323786 GCA_949130495.1 Sambucus nigra | reverse complement strand
TAATTGAATTAATCGGGAACGTATGAATTGTGCAACATTATAAGTCGGTACGAGAATGAGATGTGTACCACAAATAAATTACGGTGATTACTAAGATGTGTGTATACTTAGTATATGTATATGATTCTATGTGTATGACATACCTACCATACATGCTATCACGAGAGGTTTACGTTCGCTTAGGGCCCTCTAATCCTTGTGTTGCCCGAATTTAGATTGGTACCTAGAGAACATAGGTCAGAGAAGGACTTATTGGGATGTTAATAAGTCTGCTGATCGTGGGAGCGTAGGTATGTGCGTGACCCATGTGATGTGACTGTGTTCGCCTCCATTGTTTGTGATTTGCTATTATCTGAGAACGATTCCTGAGAGATTCGGAACGCGTGATCCTTATGTACGTGATGTACCGGGATGGATAGCAGAGTATGTGTGCACCGCAGCTTGGTATCGGGTGCTTGTATTGTATATTTATGGCGTGACTAATATACACTTAAATCAATGAGAACTTTCATGTTGGTATTGTGCGTATGAATATAGAAACGCTTTGAGTAACTATAAAGGGATAACCTGTAATGAATTGTATTACTAATAATTGAGAACCTGAGTTAAGTAAAGCCCTCTATTTATTTGATAACACTAGAATGTATAATGGGAATTGAGTATTAAGGGGTAGAAATTATTACGATTTGGTTAGATATGAATGTCATTTAGATGGGTACGGTACGTTAGGAGTGCACAATTAGTCGAGAGGTGAGCATTTCATGTGAGTGCACGTCCTAACATGTATTTTGCATTCATTATTTTAATGTTATTAAAACACTTGTTGTTTTTAAAATAATCCCCACTTTCGGGCTCTGACCCGTTTAATTTCAAATTTATTTTTTTGTAAAAAACATTTTAGGTGCCCAGCCACAAGGACACCATGCATAGGATTTTCTTCAGGTGACGAGCTGTAGCTCCTTGTGGAAGTTACAGGACTTTACTAGTAGACGCTTCATCTATCTTGACTCTATATTCAGCTTTCATCAGTTGTAGGGCATGTCGCCCATTTCTATTAGAAACATTTCCTATTTCAGATTTTCAGACATTTGGCATGTAATTAATTCAGGTTACATTGTTTTACTTAGTTCAGTTGTGGGATTGTTGTGACGAGTTTTCCTCCGGACTTATTATTACTTTGTTGGTTATTCTATTGCTTCGTTATGGTGAATGGTTGTTATTCTTTCATTATCCTCTTATTGCATGTTAATCAGAGTTAACTTAAAATTTGGCAACTCACTTTTTAAATACTAGGTGGTTAATAATCATTAAAATGTTTTCGACAGTGATGCTGTTAACTGAACCAACTTAGCATTTTGTATTAATTTAATAAAGGAGTAGCTACCCGGTATTTAATTAGTCGGGGTGTCACACTATCTATCTATCTATCTATCTATCTATCTATCTATATATATATATATATATATATATATATATATATCTGTCTATCTATCTATCTATCTATTTGTCTATCTATCTGTCTATCTATCTATCTATCTATTGTAATACCCCGTAATTTTAATGACTTTTAAAATGGGTTATATTTTAAATTAATGGATTAATTGGATCTTATTATAAATTAATTCATTTGGGTTTTATCCGAATTGTGGATATTAAAATGGATGATTCTGAATATTACTTAAAGATATTTAGGTAATATATGAATGTGATGTCATTGATATGACGGTATGATATAAATTCGGTAATTTGAATTTTTAGTCAGACGCGGTATGGGACTTGTCGGGACTAATTTATTACATTAAAAAGGAAATTTATTTTCTAACGACCTTATAGTCATTTCGAATGCGTCGTTGCGTCCGGAAGGTTCGAAATAGTCAGAAAAGTCTATTTGGATGTTAGTTTTGAGTTTCGGGTCATTTGGAAATGAAAAGACAACCCAAAAAGGAATTTTGGTTATTTTTACAAGGGGGATAAATAGTGATTTCGGGTTTTGTCTTATTATATAAGTATTTGGAGATTAGTGTATGTAGGTTCATTTCATCTCTTCTACACAAAATTGAAAAGTCATCTTCTTAGAGAGAGTGGAAGGTTTCTTGGAAAGAAAAAGAAGTTTCCTTGGGAAGGAGGAGAACCAAAGGTCAAAGGTCACCACCACCATCACCACCTGTGTTATTCAACTCCAAAGGGTCAGATCTTCATTAGAGGCAAGTGCTTGATATTTGCAATTTAAGTTCGTATATTGTCCATGTTAGGATAGTTATAAAAAGAGATGATTTTCATGCTTGGAAGATGAAAGGATATAGTTGTTAATGGATTTTTGGAATCTAAAAATATATAGGAATTCAACTCATGTTGTAGGTAGTTAGTAATCCAATAAATATTCATCAATCTGTGGAAGAAGTTCTGAAAATAATTTTGTGTTCTTAAAGATAATATGTTGATAATTTTCTGGAAAAAGAGGCAAAAACGAGTGGAATGAGAAGAGCCAATTTTGAATGTTTAAATCTTCTTTTTGAGTGCATTTGGATGAGATTTAAGAAAAACTCAAAACACATACCTGACTCAATTTTTCGTGTAGAATCCAAATCTGAAGTCGGATTGATGATTTGAATAATTTTTGGATCTGATTTCTTTGAGTATTTAAAATATGAGAATTCATGATGTTGTTTCTTTTTAATGTTGGTTCTTATCCCAAAACTTTTGTAGATCTTCAGTGATTATTAATTGGATATTATGGGACTTAGAGAATATCAGTAAGCCCTAGTTAAGATTTGAATTAATTTGATTAGGATTTAATTGATTAGAATTATGATAATTAAAGTTAAAGAGATTTAGGTTGCTAGATTCATGTGTTGGATTCTAATCTGTTTGTATGAGGATTAAGGATAGTTCAAGTAGGGGAGATTTAATATAACACCTGGGTAGCCTTAGGGTTACAATTTAAACATCAAGAACTGAGTTTAAGCTCATTATTGATTTCGCAAGGGTTGAGTGTAGTACAAGAGCGTAGTGGTATGGCTCCTGGATAGAGATGGTAGTTTAGAACACATTTGGTTGAAAGAGGGGATGAGGTTATTCCGATCGCATATTTGAAGTTGACGAACCTCCTCGATCGACAAAGTTAAGTAGTAGTGTATTGGAGGGGTTCCTTGTTTGGATTTCGCTTTGCGAGACGCTCCGCGCATGAACCTTAACAACGTCGGGAGTGGAGAGATGTTATAGGATGCGAGGATAATTAAATTATGAAGTAAAGATATTATATTTTAATACATGGAATTTAAAAGAGATATAATGCTACGTATGGGAATTATCTTAGGGTAGTGATATTACCTTATTGATATTATATTATAGGTATGATAATGCCTATTTGATTGATTGATGATTTATGTGTATGACATACCTAGCTTACTTGCTATCGGTGGGAGGTTTGCACGTGAGGGCAGTCATATCCGGATGAATCCATGGGATCTTTGATTTGTCGCTCGAGAACATAGGTCTATGAAAGACTTATCGGGGAGTTGATAAGTCCGCTGACTATGGGTATGTAGGTATGTGCGTGACCTATGGGTATGAGAACTATGTTCGCCTCCAATGATTGTGTTGTTGTTAATGGTTCGAGGTATTTTCACCGAACCTTTTGTCCCCTTTTCGGCGACCAGCGATATTGGGACATGATAGCAGAGTAATGCATTGCACCGCAACTGTGACTCGGGGTGCCGTATTATATATGAATATATATATATATATATATATATATATATATATATATATATATATATATATATATATATATATATATATATATATATATAATGGATTAAATAAATGAATGGATATTTATTATGGTTAAATCTATCTACGGTGATAATTGTAGATAACGGTGAATAGAGAAAGATAATTGAATTAAGTTAATGAATGTTTATTGAAAAACTTAATTCATATTAATGAGAAATGATTCATGTTAATGAGAAACGATGAGAAATGTAAATGAACAATAATGTGACGTATGGTATGGGACATATGGGGATTATGATATTGGGATGGAATTATAATATGGAGACTAGAAAAGAGGAACCATTAACTAGGAGGTTAATAGGAAACGTTAAGTGTGCACTCTAGTTGAGAGGTGAGAATGGCAAGTGAGAGTTGGGTCTAACATGTACATAATAAAAGATTTATTGCACTTGTTAAATACTTGTTGTTTTAAAAATCATTTTCACAATCGGGCTCTGACCCGTTTCCTTGCATATTTTCTTTTCTACTGTATCTTCTATATCAGGTGTCCAGCAACAGGGACGCCAACCTTAGCGGATTATGACAGGCTATGGATTTATGGAGTTTTGCTTAGACACCTATCATCATTTGATTCACAGTATTGTCTTAGTAGGGCATGTTGCCCAAAGGATTCAGTTATCTTCTTCTATCGGGGTCAAATACTATGGTATTCGTGTCATTTTAATACATTTGATATTGTTGGGATTACTGTAATGGATTAATATTATTTGGGATTGATTATTCCAATTGCATTCAAATTATTTTGTGTTATCTAATTGGTTATCAGTGTTGTAGAATAAAATGTGTTGTGTTATTCTTAAACTGGAAATGGATTTTGTTAAATTAAAATTTGAAAAGTTTTTAACACCAGCTTAATTGAGTATTGGGTGAGTTGTAAATGTTTTCGACAGTGATGTTAAGAATGAGCCAACTGTATATTCTATTTTAATTGGGTATGGGACTGGCCACCCGGTATTTAATTAGACGGCGTGTTACATCTATCTATCTATCTATCTATCTATCTATCTATCTATCTATCTATCTATCTATATATCTATCTATCTCTCTATCTATCTATCTACCTACCTACCTACCTACCTACCTATCTATCTATCTATCTATCTATCTATCTATCTATCGATCGATCGATCGATCGATCCATCTATCTATCTATCTATCTATCTATCTATCTATCTATCTATCTATCTATTGTGACACCCCGCCTAATTAAATACCGGGCGATCACTCCTTTATTAAATTAAAATCAAGGTGAACAATGGGTTCATTCTCAGCATCACTATCGTTAATGAAAATCTTTTCCAATTAAACACCCTAAATAATTAAGCTAAGTGTAAAAACCATTTAAAACCATATTTCCATACTATTAAATCCAATTATAAAACCTTCAAACATTTACATTTTTAAGAGTCACACATTAAGAATGAGAATAGAAATGAACATTCACGAATTTAATCATCAATAATAAATCCCAACATTTAAAACACTAAAGGAAAACATCCTGCCAGTAACAAATCCCGAAATAAAGATACCGAAAGTAAAAATTTCAATCTCTGACAATACCAACTAAATAATAGAAAGAGGGCGACACATGCCCCTGCTGGATAAAACTGGACCAGAAGTAGAATCAAATGGATGAAGTCGTCTAAACAACAGGCCTGCAACTCCCACTTAAGCTGCAGCACGTTCCTTCCAAAGGATCCTAAGTAAGACACCCCTGTGGCTGGGCACCTGTAATACATATATATATACACAAGAGAGAAGAGGTAACAACAAATGGGTCAGAGCCCAAATGTAAAACCATTTTAAAAATAGTTTAGCAAGTATTTAAATTGATACAGGTCAATGCAACAACATATTAGTCCGACACTCTCTTGAGAAAATCTCACCTCTCTTCTAATGTGAACTCCTATCGCACTAACCTTCCCAATGGTTTATCTCATCATATATCACGCTATCTTTCCCCAAGGATTTAACTTATCTTAGGTTATTCGCAGGATTTAAATTAGAACGATACAATTATTTAAAACATAAGATTTCAATTTGTAACCAAGGTTCTCCTTTTAACTTTATTAATCAATAAAGTTTTCCAGTGTCATATTATACTTTCTTAAAGCAATTATTTATAATTTGAGTCATCAACCATGTCCTACATATCAAATAACAGTAATAAGTTCCAGATTTCAAAATTTCATATATATATATATATATATTAACTACTCGTAAAATATATATATCATAACAGCACCCCACATAAAAACTATGGTGCGGGCATACTCTGCTATCCAATCCCCGTATCAATCGCACTAAAGGGAATACAAGTTCGGAATCACTCTCGAACTGTATCAATACATACACAAACAATATTGAGGCGAAGCATAGTTTACAAGTCCAAGAGGTCAGTACATACCCTCACGTCTCTTAGGACCGTGACTACCGATTCGATAGCCTGTACCTAGGATTTCTATCTTCTAGGGTACGAGTCAATATCCCCCATAAGGCACACGAGACAAGATCGTCCCAGCGTGAAAACCTCAGGGATAGCAAGTAGCGCGGGCATGATTTTCACAAGTATATAATATATGCAAACACAATCATATAAATATACCACTTTTATTATATCAATTGATGTTTATCCCATAACCTGTGACACCCCGACTAATTAAATATCGGGTAGCTACTCCTTTATTAAATTAATATAAAATGCCAAGTTGGTCCAGTTAATAGCATCACTGTCGAAAACATTTAAATGATTACTAACCACCTAGTATTTAAAAAGTGAGTTGCCAAATTTTAAGTTAACTCTGATTAACATGCAATAAGAGGATAATGAAAGAATAACAACCATTCACCATAACGAAGCAATAGAATAACCAACAAAGTAATAATAAGTTCGTAGGAAAACTCCTCACAACAATCCCACAACTGAACTAAGTAAAACAAAGTAACCTGAATTAATTACATGCCAAAAGTCTGAAAATCTGAAATGGGAAATGTTTCTAATAGAAATGGGCGACATGCCCTACAACTGGTAGAATCTGAATATAGAGTCAAGGTAGATGAAGCATCTACTAGCAAAGTCCTGTAACTTCCACAAGTAGCTACAGCTCGTCACCTGAATGAAGATCCTAAGCATGGTGTCCTTGTGGCTGGGCACCTAAAATGGTTTTTACAAAAAAACTAGATTTGAAAGAAAACGGGTCAGAGCCCGAAAGTGGAGAGTATTTTAAAAATAACAAGTGCTTTAATGACATTAAAATAATGAATGCAAAATACATGTTAGGACGTGCACTCACATGAAATGTTCACCTCTCGACTAATTGTGCACTCCTAACGTACCGTACCCATCTAAGTAACATACATATCTAACCAAACCGTAATAAGTTCTACCCCTTACTACTCGATTCTTATTATGCATTCTAGCGTTATCAACTAAATAGGGGGCTTTACTTAAACTCGGATTCTCGATTATTAGCAATACAATTCATTATAGGTTATACCTTTATAGTTACTCAAAACGTTTCTATATTTATACTCACAATACCAACATGAAAGTTCTCATTAATTTAAGTGTATATTAGTCACGCCATAAATATACAATACAAGCACCCGAGACCAAGCTGTGGTGCACACATACTCTGCTATCTATCCCGGTACATCACGTACATAAGGATCACGCATTCCTAATCTCCCAGGAATCATTCTCAGATAATAGCAAATCACAAACAATGGAGGCGAACACAGTCACATCACATGGGTCACGCACATACCTACGCTCCCACGATCAGCAAACTAATTAACATCACAATAAGTCCTTCTCTGACCTATGTTCTCGAGGTACAAATCTAAATCCGGGCAACAAAAGGAGTAGATGGCCCTAAGCGAACGTAAACCTCCTGTTATAGCAAGTATGGTAGGTATGTCATACACATATAATCATATACATATACTAAGTATACACGCTTCTTAGTAATCACCGTAATTTATTTGTGGTACACTTCTCATTCTCGTACCGACTTATAATGTTACACAATTCATATGTTCCCGGTTAATTCAATTATTTAAGCCGTCAATAATTCTCGCATCGTAATAGTCACTCACGTCCTATTCCACAATTTCTATTCAATTCAAATTACACTTCTATGTTTTACTCCTCAATATATATCCCAAATAACCCAACTATATCAATTTATCATCAAGGGAATGTTATTTCTACAATTAAACAAGGTTACGGGACACGCGAAATCCAAACAGGCCAAAAAGGCCTAAACTGTCAGCTCGTTAGAAGTCTCGTTCGAACGAGGCTGGTTCGAACGAGAGTTCGTTCGAACGAACTGGACATCTAACGAGATCTCATTCGAACGAAAGGCATCGAACGAACATCCCTCTCGTTAAAAGGAAAACTTTCAACGAGAAAATTTGAGCCCAGAAAATTCCTATTACGTTTTTTCAACTTTTCTTCACCTCTAATCTCATCTAAATGGCATTACAACAAGGTTTCAAGGTTTCTAATAATCCCTAAACATATTAAATTCGTATAGAAACATTTATATGGGGTCTAATCATTTCAAACCACATCTAAATCCTCAATATATCCAATTTTCCCCAATTTTCAAGAACATGAACCCTAGAAATTTAAAGTCTTCCGTAGTCATAGTTAAATCCTTATTTGCAATATAAAAAGTAGTAATCCTCTTAGTTCAATCATCCCATACCAATTCTACATGCAATCCTACATAAAAATGTGAATTTACAACTTCCAATTTCATGGGTTTTTATAAATCTCCCAAAAACAATACAATTATATGAATTTCCTACACATGGAAGAAGCATTCTTTGCAAAAACGAAATTAAACCACTTGCCTCTAATCTTTCTCTGAATTTGGTGTCGGATTGATGAAGGTTGATTTGTTCTCTCTCTCTCTGCAGAATTTTTCCTTTCTTTCTCTCTCTACCAGCTTTTCTCTAAGGATGACAATGGTGGTTAAGGTTGCCCTAGGAAGCTCTTTCAAAACTCATTCCAATAACCCCCGTAGCCCATTAAGTCACAAGGTGTAGTTAGTGGGTTTAGTGGGTAAAGTCCAAATCAGATTTTTAATTCCTAATTTTCGTGGGTTTTAATTCCAAAAATCCCAAAATTACCAAACTACCCTTTTACGTTACCGGTATGGCCTAAAAATGCCCCGGGACCCAAACAAAACCCCCGGCTAGTGTTTTCTGACTATTTCAACCCTTTCGGACACGTTGGCGCACCCAAAACGACCATACGGTTAATAGAAATAAAATTTACTTTTTAATTAAAATCGTATATTCATGACCCGACTGTCACACGCGTACCAACAAAATATCCAAATTGAAGTATTTCAATTCTCACGACAAATTTTATGATTCAATATTCATATATAGCCATATATACTCATTACAATCAAATACCAACTCGCATCTAGCTAGTATTTTTATCCGGATTAATTTCCAATTAATACACATTTAATTCAATTAATCCCTTAAATAAATATCATAAAAATACGGGGTATTACATACTTCCCCCCTAATAACAGAATTTCGTCCTGAAATTCGGAACTAGAAAGTACCTGGTAAGAACAACTCTGGATAACGTTCGCGCATCTAATCCTCGCGCTCCCATATGGACTCCTCGACATTATGATGTCGCCACTGAACACGCGCTAACGGAACTATCTTTGACCGCAGTTTCCGCTCACTTCGGTCCAAAATGGCAATCGGTCCGTCCTCGTAGGAGCTATCAGGCTGGAGATCGATGTCCTCCAAAGCAATGTGAGAATGAGCCAAATAGTCTCTAAGATATTTCCTTAGCGAGGAAATAACACATCATGAATCCGATGCAAATGCTCTGGTAACCCAAGTCTATATGCAACAGACCCAATCCGCTCGATGATAGGGAAGGGCCCCACGTATCTCGGTGCCAACTTCCCCTTCTTTCCAAATCGCATAATCCCCTTCATAGGAGATACTCTGAGTAAAACCTGGTCCCCCACTTGGAACTCCCTGAAGAACCTCTTCGCGTCAGCATAGCTCTTCTGCAGATCCTGAGCTACCCGAATGCGATTCCGTATCAATTCTATCCTCGCCGAAGTATCCTGAATTACTTCCGGCCCAAGTAGTTTTTTGTCCCCCACCTCCAACTAACATGTTGGGGAACGACAAGGTCTACCGTACAACGCCTCAAATGGAGCCATGCCAATGGTGAACTGGTAGGAGTTGTTGTAAGCAAACTCCACCAGTGGAAGATACTGCTCTCATCCAGCCCCGAAATCAATGATGCACATACGCAACATATCCTCCAACATCTGGTTTGTACGCTCGGTTTGCCCATCGATCTGCGGGTGATACGCCATACTCAACCGCAATTCCGTGCCCATGGCCTCCTGAAAACTTTCCCAAAACCGTGAAACAAATATCTTATCTCGGTCAGACACGATATTTAGGGACACACCGTGAAGTCTCACTGTCTCTGCAATAAAGAGCTGGGCATACTGTCCCGTAGTGTAGTCAGTCCTTATGGGTAGAAAATGAGCGACTTTGGTCAACCTGTCCACAATTACCCAAATGGAGTCGTGACCTCTCTGTGACGTAGGCAACCCCGTGATAAAGTCCATGGATATGCTCTCCCACATCCACATCGGGACCTCCAATGGCTGTAGAAGACCTGCCGATCTCTGATGATCCATTTTTACTAGATGACAAGTGGCGCATTTAGAAACAAACACGACACTATCTCTCTTCATCCCGCTCCATTAATACTGTTGTCTCATGTCTTGGTACATTTTGTCCCCACCGGGATGTACCACGAACCGTGAGCCATGCGACTCTGCCATTACCTCGTGTCGCAATTCCTCCCCTTCGGGAACTACCAATCTCCCATTAAAGCGTAATCCCCCATCTAAGCTAACGGTATAGGACTCGGCTCCCTCTGCCAGTAATCGAACTATCTGCTCCTGACAGAACGAGTCATTTGCCTGGGCCTTTACCACCTTCGTGATAATCTGTGGCGTAACAGTCATCACAGACATGAATGATCGGGCCACTGCATCCTGGTGTCCCAACTCCTTCCACTTGGCCTTCCACACCCCTGCCACCTCATCTACTGGTCTACGGCTCAACGCGTCTTCTACCACGTTAGCCTTCCCTGGGTGATATTGGATATCAAACTGATAGTCTTTCACAAACTCAAGCCACCTTCGCTGCCGCATTTTCAAATCCTTCTGCCTAAATATGTACTGTAGGGACTTGTGGTCGGTTAACAATCGAAACTTCTCCCCCAAAAGATAATGTCTCCAAATCCTTAGGGCAAATACCACTGCCGCTAATTCCAAGTCATGAGTGGGGTAATTCTTTTCGTGAGGCTTTAGCTTACGGGAAGCATAAACTATGGCCTAACTCTCCTGCTGCAATACACTTCCAAGTCCTTGCAAGGACGCATCGGTGTAGACTAGATACTCAACTCCCGGTCTCGGCAATGCTAACACAGATGCTGAGGTCAATTTGTCCTTCAACTCATCAAATGCCAAAGGACCCGCTATCTTCGAAAATCCCCGAATGAACCTCCTTTAGTATCCTTCTAGTCCCAAGAAACTACGGATCTCTGTTGGTGTCGTGGGCTATCCCCACTCCCTCACCGCGGATACCTTCCCCGGATAACCAGATATCCCCCGGTCGGAAATAATGTGCCCCAAAAACTGAACCTCCTTCAGCCAAAACCCGCACTTCTCATATTTTGTAAACAGCTCGTTCTGACGTAGCGTCTGCAAAACCTGCCTCAAATGCTCTGCGTGCTCCTCCTCTGTCTGGGAGTAAACTAGAATATCATCAATGAAGACAATGACGAACTGATCAAGTGTGACACCCCGACTAATTAAATATCGGGTAGCTACTCCTTTATTAAATGAATACAAAATGCCAAGTTGGTTCAGTTAATAGCATCACTGTCGAAAACATTTTAATAGTTACTAACCACCTAGTATTTAAAAAGTAAGTTGCCAAATTTTAATTTAAGTCTGATTAACATGCGATAAAAGAATAATGGAAGAACAACATAATCCATTCACCATAACGAAGTAATGAAATAATCAACCAATAATAATAAGTCCGGAGGAAAACTCCTCACAACAATCCCACAACTGAAAATAAAATGACAAATCTGAATCCTGAATTAATTACATGCCAGAAGTCCGAATAACTGAAATAAATGAAAAGTCTCTAAAAGAAAGGGGCGACATGCCCTACAACTGATAAGTGTTGAATATAGAGTCAAGATAGATGAAGCGTCTACAAGCAAAGTCCTGTAACTTCCACAAACAGCTACATCTCGTCACCTGAATGAGGATCCTAAGCATGGTGTCCTTGTGGCTGGGAACCTAAAACGGTTTTTACAAAAATAGATTTGAAAGCAAATGGGTCAGAGCCCGAAAGTGGAAATAATTTTTAAAAATAGCAAGTGTTTTAATAAGATTAAAACATTAAATGCAAAATACATGTTAGGACGTGCACTCACATGAAATTCTCACCTCTCGACTACATGTGCACTCCTAACGTACCGTACCCATCTACATGACATACATATCTAACCAAACCGTAATAAGTTCTACCCCTTACTACTCGATTCCCATATTACATTCTAGCGTTGTCAAATAAATAGAGGGCTTTACTTAAACTCACATTCTCAATTAGTAATACAATTCACTATCGGTTAACCCGTTATGTTTTCTCAAAATATTACCATAATTATATACACAATACCAACATGAAAGTTCCCATTAATTAAGTGTATATTATTCACGTCATAAATATACAATACAAGCACCGACTAAGCTGCGGTGCACACATACTCTGCTATCCATCCCGGTACATCACATGCATAAGGATCACGCATTCCGAATCTCTCAAGAATCGTTCTCAGATAACAACATCACAAATAATGGAGGCGAACACAGTCACATCACATGGGTCACGCACATACCTGCGCTCCCACGATCAGCAGACTTATTAACAACCCAATAAGTCCTTCTCTGACCTATGTTCATCGAGGTGCCAGTTTAAATCCGGGCAACACAAGGATTAGAGGGCCCTAAGCGAACGCAAACCTCTCGTGATAGCAAGTATGGTAGGTATGTCATACACATAAAATCAATACATATACTAAGTATGCACACATCTTAGAAATCACCATAATATATTGGTGGTACACTTCTCAGTCTCATACCGACATATAATGCTACACAATTTATATGTTCCCGATTAATATAGTAATTTAGGCCGTCAATATTTCTCGCATCATAATAAACACTCACGCCCTACTTCATAATTTCCCTTAGGTTCAAGTACACTTCTAGGTTTGACTCCTAGTTATATCCCAAACATCCCACATATATCAATTAATCATCAAGGAAAGGTTATCTCTACATATACACAAGGTTACGGGACACTCGGGATCAAAACAGGCTAAAAAGCCCAAACTGTCAACTCGTTAGAAGTCTCGTTCGAACGAGGCTATTCGAACGAGAGTTCGTTCGAACGAAGTGGGCTCTCTAATAAAGTCTCATTCGAATGAAATTATCAAACGAACTTCACCCTCGTTAGAAGCTCATTCGAACGACCTGGGCAGGTCTTCTAACGAGTGGCCAGATTCGAGCCCAGATTTCCTTTTTTTCGTTTTTCCAAATTTCTTCACTCCTAATCCCACAAAAAAATCGTCCCAACATCATTTTAAGGTTCCTAATTCGTACTAAACATTCATAGGTCATAATCAAACGTTTATATAGGGCCAACTCACCTTAAACATCATCAAATCTTCAAATCCCTTTATTTATCCCCAAATTATATGAACATGAACCCTAACATTTATAAATCATCAATGAGCCTAATAAAATCCGTTTTTTGTTTCATCCTAGATATTATTAACATCAGAATAATCGCCTACATATAATTCTACATGCAATTCTTCATCAATATGCAAGATTCTAGTTCCAAATTTAATGGGTTTCTCATCTAACTCCCAAACAAATACGATTTATAACAAATTTCTACGCATGGAAGAAGCATTCTCTGCAATTAATTGAAATTAAACCACTTGCCTTATTTGAATCTCTGATTTTTGATGTCAATTTGATGGAGTATACTCTCTCTCTCTGCAGAATCCTTTTATCTCTCTCTCTACAAGCCTTCTTCTCCAAAGTGCTAAAGGTGGCTAGGGTTTGCCTTAGGAATTTTTGAAACAACTCTAATAAGCCCCGTAGTCCAATAAGTCTTAAGATGTGGTTAGTGGGTTTAGTGGGGAATTACCAAGTCAGATTTTTAATTCCCAATTTTCGTAGGTTTTAATTCCCAAAAATCCAAAATTACCAAACTACCCTTATACGTTGCCGGTATGGCCTAAAAATGCCCCGGGACCCAAACTAAACCCCCGGCTAGTGTTTTCTGACTATTTCTACCCTTCCGGACGCGTTGGCGCACTAAAAACGACCATACGGTTAATATAACTAAAATTCACTTTTTACTTAAAATAAATATTTCCCTGACGCGACTGTCACACGCGTCTTAATAAAATTTCCAAATTGTCGTATTTCAATCTCACGACAAATTTCATACTTCAATATTCATATATAATCATATATGCACATTATATTCAAGTACCAACTCGTATCTCGCTAGTATTTTGAATCCGGATTAATTTCCAATTAATACGCATTTAATTTAATTAATCCCATAAATAAATATCACAAAAATACGGGGTATTACATACTTCCCCCCTAATAACTGAATTTCGTCCCGAAATTCGGAACTAGAAAGTACCTGGTAAGAACAACTCTGGATAACGTTCGCGCATCTCGTCCTCGCGCTCCCATGTGAACTCCTCGACATTATGATGTCGCCACTGAACACGCTCTAACGGAACTATCTTTGACCGTAGTTTCTGCTCACTTCGGTCCAAAATAGCAATCAGCCCCTCCTCGTAGGAGCTATCAGGCTGGAGATCGATGTCCTCCAAAGCAATATTAGAATGAGCCAAATCGTCTCTAAGATATTTCCTTAGCGAGGAAATATGAAACACATCGTGAATCCGATGCAAATGCTCCGGTAATCCAAGCCTATACGCAACTGGTCTAATCCGCTCAATAATAGGAAATGGTCCCACATATCTCGGTACCAACTTCCCTTTCTTCCCGAAACGCATAATCCCCTTTATAGGAGATACTCTGAGCAAAACCTGGTCCCCCACTTGGAACTCTCTGAATAACCTCTTCGCATCAGCATAGCTCTTCTGCCTGTCCTGAGCTACCCGAATGCGACTCCGTATCAGTTCTATCCTTACCGAAGTATCCTGAATCACCTCCGGCCCAAGTAGTTTGTTGTCCCCCACCTCCAACCAACATGCTGGGGAACGACAAGGTCTACCTTATAACGCCTCAAATGGAGCCATGCCAATGGTGAACTGGTAGGAGTTGTTGTAAGCAAACTCTACCAGTGGAAGATACTGCTCCCATCCACCCCCAAAATCAATGATGCACATACGTAGCATGTTCTCCAACATCTAGTTTGTACGCTCGGTCTGCCCATCGGTCTGCGGGTGATACGCCGTACTCAACCGCAATTCCGTGCCCATGGCCTCCTGAAAACTCTCCCAAAACTGTGAAACAAATATCTTGTCTCGGTCAGACACGATATTTAAGGGCACACCGTGAAGTCTCACTATCTCTGAAATAAAGAGCTGGGCATACTGTCCCGTAGTGTAGTCTGTCCTTATGGGTAGGAAATGAGCGACTTTGGTCAGCCTGTCCACAATTACCCAAATGGAGTCGTGACCTCTCTGTGACGTAGGCAACCCCGTGATAAAGTCCATGGAGATGCTCTCCCACATCCACATCGGGACCTCCAATGGCTGTAGCAATCCTGCCGGTCTCTGATGATCCACTTTTACAAGCTGACAAGTGGCGCGTTTAGAAATAAACACGGCAATATCTCTCTTCATCCCGCTCCACCAATACTGACGTCTCATGTCTTGGTACATTTTGTCCCCACCGAGATGTACCGCGGATCGTGAGCCGTGCGACTCTGCCATCACCTCGTGCCGTAATTCCTCCCCTTTCGGAACTACCAATCTCCCATTGAAGCGCAATCCCCCGTCTGAGCTAACGGTATAGGATTCGGCTCCCTCTGCTAGTAATCGAACTATCAGCTCCTGACAGAACGAGTCATCTACTTGTGCCTTTACCACCCTCGTGACAATCTGCGGTGTAACAGTCATTACCGAAATGAATGATCGGTCCACTGCATCCTGGTGTCCCAATTCTTTCCACTTTGCCTTCCACACCCCTGCCACCTCATCTATTGGCCTACGGCTCAACGCGTCTGCTACCACGTTAGCCTTCCCTGGGTGATACTGGATATCGAACTGATAATCCTTTACAAACTCAAGCCACCTTCGATGCCGCATATTCAACTCCTTTTGCGTGAATAGGTACTGTAGGTACTTGTGGTCCATGAACAATCGAAACTTGTCCCCCAAAAGGTAATGTCTCCAAATACGAAGGGTGAATACCACTGCCGCTAACTCTAAGTCATGAGTGGGGTAATTCTTCTCCTGAGGCTTTAGCTTATGGGATGCATAATCAATGGCCTGACTCTCCTGTTGTAAGACACCTCCAAGTCCTTGTAAGGACGCATCGGTGTAGACTAGATACTCAACTCCCGGTCTCGGCAATGCTAACACAGGTGCTGAGGTTAACTTATCCTTCAACTTATCGAATGCCAACTGACAGGCATCACTCCAGATGAATGGCACACCTTTACGAGTCAGATGTGTCAAAGGACCTGCTATCTTCAAAAATCCCTGAATAAACCTCCTGTAGTATCCTGCTAGACCAAAGAAACTATGGATCTCCGTTGGTGTCGTGGGTTGTCCCCACTCCCTCACCGCGGATACCTTCCCCGGATCAACAGATATCCCCCGGTCGGAAATAATGTGTCCCAAAAACTGGACCTCCTTCAGCCAAAACCCGCATTTCTCATATTTTGCGTACAGCTCGTTCTGACGTAGCGTCTGCAAAACTTGCCTCATATGCTCGGCGTGCTCCTCCTCCGTCTGGGAGTAAACCAAAATATCATCGATGAAGATAATGACAAACTGATCTAGGAAATCTCTGAACACCCTATTCATCAAGTCCATAAACACGGCTGGAGCATTGGTCAAACCAAAAGGCATAACCCGAAACTCGTAAGAACCATATCTCGATAAGAACGCAGTCTTCGAGACATCCTCCTCCCTAATACGCAACTGATGATATCCCGATCGCAAATCAATCTTCGAGAAGAAAGAATCTCCTCTCAACTGGTCGAATAGGTCATCGATTCGAGTCAACGGATACTTATTCCATATCGTGACCTTGTTCAACTCTTGGTAGTCCACACACAATCTCAGTGAACCATCTCTCTTCTTTACGAACAACACATGGGCACCCCACGGTGAAGTACTCCTCCATATAAACCCCTGACCCAACAACTGCTTAATCTGATCCCGTAACTCCCTCATCTCAGTTGGAGCCATATGGTACGGTGCGCGTGCTATAGGTCTCGTATCTGGTAATAAGTCTATGACAAAGTCTATCTCTCGACTGGGGGGTAGGCCTGGTATCTCCTGAAACACATCTGAGTACTCCCTGACAACTGGGATCGAATCTAAAGGGATCACAACCTCCTTAGAGGTATCTTCCTCTATGTAGTACAAATGAGCGGTCGAACCTCCCTCTGGGCGAGGCATCGCCGCTACAAACATCTCTTGCCCCGGAATGGAAAAAATAATGCTCCCACCGAAGCAATCAATCATGGCTCTATAATCCGCGAGCCAATCCATACCGATGATCACATCGTGAACATGCATATCTAATACCAACATGTCTGCAGGTAATACCAGACTACCAATCTCTACCCCCACTCCCCTGCATATAAAGAAAATAAGTGACCCACTCCCCAATGGTGAGTCTACACACGTCACTGTGCTCTCTGCTGTGGCTAACAATCCTAAGGCTTTCGCAAAATGTGTAGCTATAAAACAATGCGTTACCCCTGTATCAAACAAAACCTGACCCATAGTACCATGGATAGGAAACATACCCTCAATCGCGGGTGGTTCCTGTGGAGCTGCTGCCTGGTGGACGTTATAGACGCGTCCATACTGTAACTGCCCCTGCTGCATAGGAACTGCTGGAATGGCTGGTAGTGCTGGCACCTGGGCTGAAGCTAGGAGAGCCGGTGGAAAAAGTGGCCTCTGGGGCTCATGTCGAGCACCCTGCTGCTGCTGCGGGTCCCTGCCCTTATCAGGACAGTCCTGGCATTTATGGCCAGTCTTTCCACAAACGAAACACTTCCCCGGGAAGTTCCCCCCTCTCTGCCCCGGCTGCCCCCGGCCCTGGTGGCCGTTACCGTTCCTCCACTGGCCTTGCTAGCCCTGCTGAAACTGCTGTTGACCATTCTGACCCTGCTGGTTTTAATTGCCGTTCGGACCCTGATGGCCCTGCCGGAAACCTCCCTGTCCGTGCCTAAAATTTCCAGACCTGAACCTCTTGTTATCCCCCTGCTGGGAACCCTGGTCGCCCTGTCTCTGCCCCTGAACAGATTGTGCCCCACTGGTACCATTTCCTCCATTCCTGCCCTGATGGCTGGACTCTCCAGATCTCTTTCCCTCAGCCATGTGAAAGTGGTGATCCTGGCAATGGAGCAATGCAGCGTTAACCACATCAGAATAAGTGGCTAATGAGAGGTTCCCTAACAAGTGCTGACGAATCCTCCATGTCAACCCGTCAGTAAATTTCTGTATCTTCTTCTCCTCTGTCGGTATCTCATCTGGGACAATGTTCAGAAGATTAGTGAATTCAGCCTCATACTCGGCCACAGTCTTACTCTCCTATCGAAGGCTCATCAACTTCCTCCTCATTTCCGTGTGAACAGCTGACGGAAAGTACTTGCGATCGAACCGCACCCAGAACTCCTGAATAGTGAGAGTGTCTCTCTCCTCCACGGTGGTAATAGACTCCCACCACTGCAGTGCAGATCCCACTAGCTTAAAGGTAGATAGTATCTGCTTCTGAACCTCAGTGCACTCGTACATCCTCAAGTGCCGCTGAATATCCTTCCTCCACTGACTCGAAACTACCACATCGGAGCTACCTGCGAACTCCGGAGGATGTGCTTTCTAAAAAGCATCAAGTACACGTTCCCAAGCAGACGGGAATGCATGTGCCTAAACTGGCGCGACTATCAGCACCTGAGGTGGTGCCTGTTGAACTACGACAAGTGCGGCATTTACCGCCTGGGCCACAATGGCTGCAACCTCGGCGGCATTCATCGTGCCCTGAACTGACGCGGGCTGTGGTTCTGGCGTTGCATCCCTGGGAATCCTTTGTGCACATCATGGAGGCATCTGAAATAATAATCAAGTTTATAAGTTCGCAGTTATAAACTTAAAATAGCTGAAGAACGTAGCATATACAAAAGAATACAACAGTCCTAAAATATAGGGCTCTACTTCAAAGAAAGCTCAGGGGAAACATAATAAGCCGTACAGATCCTAATGGACACTAGAACTTGATGCTCTTTTAAATAATTCAAAATACTCTTTTAAATAAGGCAAAGAAATGAAGAGTTGGAAGTTAAAACAACTCCAAGAGTTAAAAACATTTAAAAATCATTTTAAAATCCGTTTTAACTCCAATTTCGAAACCGTTTGAAATTCTTGCCTTTAAAAATAATAACCAACATATTTGAGAAATAAAAATAATTTTATCTAAAACTTTATTTTTCCTCCATTTTCCAGAAATTAATTAAAATAGCCCAAAATTACGCTGGTTGTTACACTTCCCCAATAACAATGGAATTTCGCCCTCGAAATTCGCCGAATGCCTAACTCTCAAAAATCAGGCTAACAATCTCCAAAAATAATTTCGTCTCCAAAAATAAATTCCTCACATCTAATTCTGAAACTTATCACGAATATCACCTAAAATTTTCTATCTCCAAAAATTGCTAACCACGCAATGAACCCAAAACCCAAGACTCGAGGGTTGCCGTATACCTAAGCTCTGATACCATTTGTAACACCCCGCCCGCCCGGGGAGAGCGAACGGAGCGCTAATACGATAAAATAGATCCAAATCCACAAGTGACAAGGTATATAGCATCTAAATAAACCCACAATAATATAAATCCACTAATCTCAATTCTTCAAATACAACAAGTCTCTCGAATAAATACAACATCTAACTCGAAAATAAAATACAAATCCCCAAAGCTCTATACCTTAAAATAATACAAATCTTTCCCAAACAATCCTCGCTAAAATCAATCTCCATAGTGCCCCAAAATTCGTACAAACCTACCACTAAATTAAAATATGGGGAAGTACACAATACGACAGGAAATATGCTCAACAAATATATTAGCAATAAGCCGTAACAACACGAGTACAAATATTTAAATCAAATGCAAATCTCAATAGCATTTTATCAATATAATTTCTCAACGACACTTTAACCGGGTCACCAGGCCTCACCACATCCGTATATGCTTTATCAAGACATAGCCCGGGAAACAGGAATTTTGGCGGGTGCCCAACATCTGTGCCATATTAAAATCTCATGACAACGTGCTCATCAACAATATAATGATACCACATGAATCAAAATAATTTCAACAATTATTTTCCAGATTTCAATGAATTTATCAATTCAAATATGAGTTCAATTAACAAGAATTCAAAGAGAAAGACACTCGCGAGATTTAAGGAGCATATTGTGTAAAACCCCATACCTCAAACCATGATGAGAAACCAACGATCACATCCTCAAGATCAACTCAAAAGATCTACAAAAGATCCTCCAAGAACCTCCAACAAAATAGCCCCAAGAACACCTTTAATCTAAGCGTGGAACTCACAAATCTCAAGGGCCAATGTGTATATAAAAAGAAGAGGAATATAAACTATATTTGCTGCCAAAATTTGTGCCAAAAGTAGGTTAAAAGGATTGCCCACGACTTCTTTTTATAATGCAAAGAAATGAAAAATTGGAAGCCAAAAGACTCTTTTAAATAACGCAAAGAAATGAAGAGTTGGAAGTTAAAACAACTCCAAGAGTTAAAAACATTTAAAAATCATTTTAAAATCCGTTTTAACTCCAATTTCGAAACCGTTTGAAATTCTTGCCTTTAAAAATAATAACCAACATATTTGAGCAATAAAAATAATTTTATCTAAAACCCTGTGACACCCCGACTAATTAAATACCGGGTAGCTACTCCTTTATTAAATCAATACAAAATGCCAAGTTGGTTCAGTTAATAGCATCACTGTCGAAAACATTTTAATAATTACTAACCACCTAGTATTTAAAAAGTAAGTTGCCAAATTTTAATTTAAGTCTGATTAACATGCGATAAAAGAATAATGGAAGAACAACATAATCCATTCACCATAACGAAGTAATGAAATAATCAACCAATAATAATAAGTCCGGAGGAAAACTCCTCACAACAATCCCACAACTGAAAATAAAATGACAAGTCTGAATCCTGAATTAATTACATGCCAGAAGTCCGAATAACTGAAATAAATGAAAAGTCTCTAAAAGAAATGGGTGACATGCCCTACAACTGATAAGTACTGAATATAGAGTCAATATAGATGAAGCGTCTACAAGCAAAGTCCTGTAACTTCCACAAACAGCTACAGCTCGTCACCTGAATGAGGATCCTAAGCATGGTGTCCTTGTGGCTGGGCACCTAAAATGGTTTTTACAAAAATAGATTTGAAAGCAAATGGGTCAGAGCCCGAAAGTGGAAATAATTTTTAAAAATAGCAAGTGTTTTAATAACATTAAAACATTAAATGCAAAATACATGTTAGGACGTGCACTCACATGAAATTATCACCTCTCGACTACATGTGCACTCCTAACGTACCGTACCCATCTACATGACATACATATCTAACCAAACCGTAATAAGTTCTACCCCTTACTACTCGATTCCCATATTACATTCTAGCGCTGTCAAATAAATAGAGGGCTTTACTTAAACTCACATTCTCAATTAGTAATACAATTCACTATCGGTTAACCCGTTATGTTTTCTCAAAACATTACCATAATTATATACACAATACCAAGATGAAAGTTCCCATTAATTAAGTGTATATTATTCACGTCATAAATATACAATACAAGCACCCCGAGACTAAGCTGCTGTGCACACATACTCTGCTATCCATCCCGGTACATCACGTACATAAGGATCACGCATTCCGAATCTCTCAGGAATCGTTCTCAGATTACAACATCACAAATAATGGAGGCGAACACAGTCACATCACATGGGTCACGCACATACCTGCGCTCCCACGATCAACAGACTTATTAACATCCCAATAAGTCCTTCTCTGACCTATGTTCATCGAGGTGCCAGTCTAAATCCGAGCGACACAAGGATTAGAGGGCCCTAAGCGAATGCAAACCTCCCGTGATAGCAAGTATGGTAGGTATGTCATACACATAAAATCAATACATATACTAAGTATGCACACATCTTAGAAATCACCATAATATATTGGTGGTACACTTCTCAGTCTCGTACTGACATATAATGCTACACAATTTATATGTTCCCGATTAATATAGTAATTTAGGCCGTCAATATTTCTCGCATCGTAATAAACACTCACGCCCTACTTCATAATTTCCCTTAGGTTCAACTACACTTCTAGGTTTGACTCCTCGTTATATCCTAAACATTCCACGTATATCAATTAATCATCAAGGAAAGGTTATCTCTACATATACACAAGGTTACGGGACACTCGGGATCAAAACAGGCTAAAAAGCCCAAACTGTCAACTCGTTAGAAGTCTCATTCGAACGAGGCTGTTCGAACGAGAGTTCGTTCGAACGAAGTGGGCTCTCTATCAAAGTCTCGTTCAAACGAAATTATCGAACGAACTTCACCCTCGTTAGAAGTCAAAGGTCAACTCGTTAGAAGCTCGTTCGAACGAGCTCGTTCGAATGACCTGGGCAGGTCTTCTAACGAGTGGCCAGATTCGAGCCCAGATTTCCCTTTTTTCGTTTTTCCAAATTTCTTCACTCCTAATCCCACATAAAAATCGTCCCAACATCATTTTAAGGTTCCTAATTCGTACTAAACATTCATAGGTCATAATCAAACGTTTATATAGGGCCAACTCACCTTAAACATCATTAAATCTTCAAATCCCTTTATTTATCCCCAAATTATATGAACATGAACCCTAACATTTATAAATCATCAATGAGCCTAATAAAATCCGTTTTTTGTTTCATCCAAGATATTATTAACATCAGAATAATCGCCTACAGATAATTCTACATGCAATTCTTCATCAATATGCAAGATTCTAGTTCCAAATTTAATGGGTTTCTCATCTAACTCCCAAACAAATACGATTTATAATAAATTTCTACGCATGGAAGAAGCATTCTCTGCAATTAATTGAAATTAAACCACTTGACTTATTTTAATCTCTGATTTTTGATGTCGATTTGATGGAGTATACTATCTCTCTCTCTCTGCAGAATCCTTCTATCTCTCTCTCTCTACAAGCCTTCTTCTCCAAAGTGCTAAAGGTGGCTAGGGTTTGCCTTATGAATTTTTGAAACAACTCTAATAAGCCACGTAGTCCAATAAGTCTTAAGATGTGGTTAGTGGGTTTAGTGGGGAATTACCAAGTCAGCTTTTTAATTCCCAATTTTCGTAGGTTTTAATTCCCAAAAATCCAAAATTACCAAACTACCCTTATACGTTGCCGGTATGGCCTAAAAATGCCCCGGGACCCAAACTAAACCCCTGGCTAGTGTTTTCTGACTATTTCGACCCTTACGGACGCGTTGGCGCACTCAAAACGACCATACGGATAATAGAACTAAAATTCACTTTTTACTTAAAATAAATATTTCCCTGACGCGACTGTCACACGCGTCTCAATAAAATTTCCAAATTGTCGTATTTCAATCTCACGATAAATTTCATACTTCAATATTCATATATAATCATATATGCACATTATATTCAAATACCAACTCGCATCTCGCTAGTATTTTGAATCCGGATTAATTTCCAATTAATACGCATTTAATTTAATTAATCCCATAAATAAATATCACAAAAATACGAGGTATTACATCAAGGAACTCTCTGAACACCCTATTCATCAAGTCCATAAACACGGCTGGAGCATTGTTCAAACCAAAAGGCATAACCCGAAACTCGTAGGAACCATGTCTCGTTAAGAATGCAGTATTCGAGATATCCTCTTCCGTGATACGCAACTGATGGTAACCAGATCGTAAATCAATTTTTGAGAAGAAAGAAGCTCCCCTCAACTGGTCGAATAAGTCATCGATTCGGGGCAACGAATACTTGTTCCGTATCGTGACTTTATTCAACTCCCGATAATCCACACACAACCTCAACGATCCATCCCTCTTCTTCACGAAGAACACATGGGCACCCCACGGTGAAGTACTCCTCTGGATAAACCCCTGTCCCAACAACTGCTCAATCTGATCCCGTAACTCTCTCATTTCAGCTGGAGCCATACGGTAAGGTGCGCGAGCAATAGGCCGAGTGCCCGGCGTCAAGTCGATCATAAATTCTATCTCTCTACTCGGAGGTAATCTAGGTATATCCTGAAATACATCGGCAAACTCTCGAACAACCGGAATCGAATCAAGTGGTATCACCACTTCCTTAGGGGTCTCCTCCTCTATATAGTACAAATGAGTGGACGATCCTCCCTCAGAATGAGGCATCACCACTAAAAACATCTCCTGCCCGAGAATGGCAAAGATAATACATCTACTAAAACAGTCAATCATGGCTCGGTACTCAACAAGCCAATCCATACCAATAATGGCATCATACTCGGTCATCTCTAATACTAACATATCCGCGGGTAAAGTAAACCTCCCGATCTCTATACCCACGCCTCTACATACACGTGAAATCACGAAACCCCTACTCAACGGCGAATCTACACATGTAACCATGCTCTCGGCGGTGTCTAACAACCCAATGGTGCGTGCAAATCTCATAGCAATAAAACAGTGTGTAGCCACCGTGTCAAACAAAATACGCCCCATAGTCCCCTGAATAGAGAACATACCCTCAATGGATGGTAGCTTCGGTGGGGCTGTGGCCTGCTGAAGCTGATATACTCTCCCATACTGCAGCTGCCCCTACTGAACTGGGACCGCTGGAATGGGTGGTAATGCTGACATCTCTGGTGGTGCCGGGAGGGCGGAAGGAAACATAGGTCTCTGAGGCTCCTGTCGAGCA
Source organism: Sambucus nigra (assembly GCA_949130495.1). Classification (NCBI taxonomy): domain Eukaryota; kingdom Viridiplantae; phylum Streptophyta; class Magnoliopsida; order Dipsacales; family Adoxaceae; genus Sambucus; species Sambucus nigra. The sequence continues at coordinate 512,298,607 of OX422213.1, read as the reverse complement.
CCCTGCTGCTGCTGCGGGGCCCTGCCCCTATCCCGACAATCCTAGCGTTTATGGCCAGTCTTTCCACAAACGTAGCACTTCCACGGGAAGTTCCCCCCTCTCTGTCCCTGCTTCCCCCGGCCCTGGTGGCCATTACCGTTCCTCTCCAGGCCCTGCTCAAAATGATGTTGACCATTCTGACCCTGCTGGTTCTGATGGCCGTTCGGACCTTGATGGCCCTGCCGGAAACCTCCTTGTCCGTGCCTAAAATTCCCCGATCTGAACCTCTTATGATCCCCCTGCTGGGAACCCTGGTCACCCTGTCTCTGCCCCTTAACGGATTGTGCCCCACTGGCACCATGTCCTCCAGTCCTGCCCTGATGGCTGGACTCTCCCGATCTCTTGCCCTCAGCCATGTGAAAGCGATGATCCTGGCAGTGTAACAGTGCAGCGTTAACCACATCAAAGTAAGTGGTCAACGATAGATTCCCCAACAAATGTTGACGGATCCTCCAAGTAAAGCCGTCTGTAAATTTTTGTATCTTCTTCTTTTCTGTTGGTATCTCATCTGGGACAATATTCAACAGATTTGTGAATTCGGCCTCATAATCGGCCACAGTCTTACCTTCCTGTCTGAGATTCATCAACTTCCTCCTCATTTCTGTGTGAACAGCTGACGGAAAATACTTGCGGTCAAACCGCACCCAAAACTCCTGTATAGTGAGAGTATCTCTCTCCTCCACGGTGGTAATAGACTCCCACCACTGCAGTCCAGACCCCACTAGCTTAAAGGTATCTAGTATCTGCTTTTGGATATCGGTGCACTCATACATCCTCAGGTGCCGCTAAATGTCCTTCCTCCACTGACTCGAAACCACAACATCGGAGCTACCTGCGAACTCCGGTGGGTGGGCTTTATGAAAAGCATCACGTACACATTCCCAAGCAGACGGGAATGCATGTGCCTGAACTGGCGCGGCTACTGGCGCCTGAGGTGGTGCCTGCTGAACTACGGCTAGTGCGGCATTTACCGCCTGGGCCACAATGGCTGCAACCTCGGCGGCATTCATCGTGCTCTGAACTGGTGCGGGCTGTGGTTCTGGCATTGCATCCCTGGGAACCCGTTGTGCACGTCGTGGAGGCATCTGAAATAAGAATGAAGTCTATAAGTTCGCAGTTATAAACTCAAAATAGCAGAAGAACGTAACATATACAAAAGAATACAACAGTCCTAAAATATAGGGCTCTACATCAAAGAAAGCTCAGCGGAAACATAACAAGCCGTACAGATCCTAAAGGACACTAGAACCTGATGCTCTGATACCACTTGTGACACCCCGACTAATTAAATACCGGGTAGCTACTCCTTTATTAAATTAATACAAAATGCCAAGTTGGTCCAGTTAATAGCATCACTGTCGAAAACATTTTAATGATTACTAACCACCTAGTATTTAAAAAGTGAGTTGCCAAATTTTAATTTAACTCTGAATAACATGCAATAAGAGGATAATGAAAGAATAACAACCATTCACCATAACGAAGCAATAGAATAACCAACAAAGTAATAATAAGTCCGGAGGAAAACTCTTCACAACAATCCCACAACTGAACTAAGTAAAACAAAGTAACCTGAATTAATTACATGCCAAAAGTCTGAAAATCTGAAATAGGAAATGTTTCTAATAGAAATGGGAGACATGCCCTACAATTGGTAAAATCTAAATATAGAGTCAAGGTAGATGAAGCGTATACTAGCAAAGTCCTGTAACTTCCACAAGCAGCTACATCTCGTCACCTGAATGAGGATCCTAAGCATGGTGTCCTTGTGGCTGGGCACCTAAAATGGTTTTTACAAAAAAATAGATTTGAAAGCAAACGGGTCAGAGCCCGAAAGTGGAGAGTATTTTAAAAATAGCAAGTGCTTTAATGACATTAAAACAATGAATGCAAAATACATGTTAGGACGTGCACTCACATGAAATGTTCACCTCTCGACTAATTGTGCACTCCTAACGTACCGTACCCATCTAAGTAACATACATATCTAACCAAACCGTAATAAGTTCTACCCCTTACTACTCGATTTTTATTATGCATTCTAGCGTTATCAACTAAATAGAGAGCTTTACTTAAACTCTGATTATCGATTATTAGCATACAATTCATTATAGGTTATCACTTTATAGTTACTCAAAGCGTTTCTATATTTATACTCACAATACCAACATGAAAGTTCTCATTAATTTAAGTGTATATTAGTCACGCCATAAATATACAATACAAGCACCCGAGACTAAGCTGTGTTGCACACATACTCTGCTATACATCCCGGTACATCAGGTACATAAGGATCACGCATTCCGAATCTCTCAGGAATCGTTCTCAGATAATAGCAAATCACAAACAATGGAGGTGAACACAGTCACATCACATGGGTCACACACATACCTACGCTCCCACGATCAGCAGACTTATTAACATCCCAATAAGTGCTTCTCTGACCTATGTTCTCGAGGTACCAATCTAAATCCGGGCAACACAAGGAGTAGATGGCCCTAAACGAACGTAAACCTCCCGTGATAGCAAGTATGGTAGGTATGTCATACACATACAATCATATACATATACTAAGTATACAAACTTCTTAGTAATCACCGTAATTTATTTGTGGTACACTTCTCATTCTCGTACCGACTTATAATGTTACACAATTCATATGTTCCGGTTAATTCAATTATTTAAGCCGTCAATAATTCTCGCATCGTAATAGTCACTCACGTTCTATTCCATAATTTCCATTCAATTCAAATTACACTTCTATGTTTTACTCCTCAATATATATCCCAAATAACCCAACTATATCAATTTATCATCAAGGGAATGTTATTTTTACAATTAAATAAGGTTACGGGACACGCGAAATCAAAACAGGCCAAAAAGGCCTAAACTGTCAGCTCGTTAGAAGTCTCGTTCGAACGAGGCTGGTTCGAACTAGAGTTCGTTCGAACGAACTGGACATCTAACGAGATCTCGTTCGAACGAAAGGCATCGAACGAACATCCCTCTCGTTAGAAGGCAAACTTTCAACTCGTTAGAAGTTCGTTCGAACGAGCTCCTTCGAACGAGCTCGTTCGAACGACCTGGGCAGGTCTTCTAGCGAGGTGACAGTTTGAGCCCAGAAAACTCCTATTACGTTTTTCCAACTTTTCTTCACCTCTAATCTCATCTAAATGGCATTCCAACAAGGTTTCAAGGTTTCTAATCATCCATAAACATATTAAATTCGTATAGCAACATTTATATGGGGTCTAATCATTTCAAACCACATCTAAATCCTCAATATATCCAATTTTCCCCAATTTTCAAGAACTTGAACCCTAGAAATTTAAAGTCTTCCATAGTCATAGTTAAATCCATATTTGCAATATAAAAAGTAGTAATCCTCTTAGTTCAATCATCCCATACCAATTCTACATGCAATCCTACATAAAAATCTGAATTTATAACTTCCAATTTCATGGATTTTTATAAATCTCCCAAAAACAATACAATTATATGAATTTCCTACACATGGAAGAAGCATTCTTTGCAAAAACAAAATTAAACCACTTGCCTCTAATCTTTCTCTGAATTTGGTGTTGGATTGATGAAGGTTGATTTGTTCTCTCTCTCTCTCTCTCTCTTCAGAATTTTTCCTTTCTTTCTCTCTCTACCAGTTTTTCTATAAAGATGACAATGGTGGTTAAGGTTGCCCTAGGAAGCTCTTTCAAAACTCATTCCAATAACCCCCGTAGCCCATTAATTCACAAGGTGTAGTTAGTGGGTTTAGTGGGTAAAGTTCAAATCAGATTTTTAATTCCTAATTTTCGTGGGTTTTAATTCCCAAAATCCCAAAATTACCAAACTACCCTTTTACGTTACCGGTATGGCCTAAAAATGCCCCGGGACCCAAACTAAACCCCGGGCTAGTATGTTCTGACTATTTCGACCCTTCCGAACGCGTTGGTGCACTCAAAATGACCATACAGTTAATAGAAATAAAATTTACTTTTTAATTAAAATAGTATATTCCTGACGCGACTGTCACACGCGTCCCAACAAAATTTTCAAATTGTCATATTTCAATTCTCACGACAAATTTCATGATTCATTCTTCATATATAGCCATATATACTCATTAAAATCAAATACCAACTCGCATCTCGCTAGTATTTTTATCCGGATTAATTTCCAATTAATACACATTTAATTCAATTAATCCCTTAAATAAATATCATAAAAATACGGGGTATTACATAACCCACATTCACAACATTTATTCTTCTTTTCCCATTATTATTTATCACGTATAATGGTTCGTTTCTCACTTTAATTTCGAAGGGTTTTTCCAACTCACTACGTAACCCTCATGGACTCTATTCTTCCAAATGTACAATTCAGTAGATATCCATTTATGTTCCAACGTAACTCTCTCTTACATGTTTCTCCTCTTTAATATATACTTACATTATCCCTTATGCAAAATATCCCAAAAATATAGATTTCGCCTTACATTAAAGGATTTTGAATTTTATTGTCAAAGATGAGAATTTCAAACGGTTTCGAAATCGGAATTAAAATGGAGATTTAATTGAATTTTTATTATATAGAAGAGTACTCAAAATATAAAACTCTCTAAGAGTCCTCGGAGCATAAAATTCTCTAGTAAAAATAATATTTTTAGAAATTCGACCGTCCGATCAAGCTGAATTTTTGACAGCAGTCCTGTCTCGCCGTTCGCTACAACATACTAAAATTTGAAGCGATTTCAATGGTCCGATCATCTGGAATAAAATTTTTAGTGTTTGTATCTGATTAGAACTCTTTTCTTAATCAAACTATTAATCCTTTACATGACAAAGGGTTTCCAGAATATCATATAAATCATCACTACATGAAAATTTCCATCTCAAATTGGGTTTTTCTTCCATAAATCTCATCCTAATAACTCCTAAACTAATATGGATGATGCATCAACGAAATAAGCAAGATAAACACTTGACTGGGATTTTCAGAAGTCTGGTTTGGTGTTGAAATTGGTGTGGTTGCATTTTCCGTCGTGCGATCTACGCGTTGGTGGTGACTGCGGTGCAATCGGAGGTGTTCTTGGCCTAGAACTCCTTGGAGATCTTCTCCTCTTCCTCTCCAATAGCCGTCATTAGTTTTAAGTTGTGTTAACCCTAAAATATGACACTTAACATCTGATATAACCCTTGAAAAATTCGTGGGTTTAATTACCCATAATTACGAAATGTCCAAAACGCCCTCCCGGGTACTAATTAGGCCTAAAAACACCCCGAGACCCAAACTAAACCCTCGGGTACCCTTTTCTGACTATCTCGACCCTTCCGGACACGTTGGCGCACTCAAAACGACCATACGAGCAACTTATAATTTATTCACTTTTATAAATCAACATTTAGCCCCGACACGACACAGGCGCGTCCCGACTTAAATTTCCATAATTGTCATTTTATTCACACGTGACAATATTATAAAAATAAATCTCAAATATTACTATACTCATCCAGTAACATTCCACAAATAACAAATTTCCAATAATTACTAACTCTCGTCATGTTAGTAAATATTTAAAACAACATTCCGGATTAAAATTAAATTAATTTATCTCAATTAAATTTAATAACTCCTTAAATTTAAAAGCCATGAAAATACGGGGTATTACATACTTTCCCCCTAATAACGGAATTTCGTCCCGAAATTCGGAAAATAAGGCCTACCGGGTAGCACAATTCTGGATATCCTTGTCAGTACGCAAACTATCTACATAGTACGACGTTCAATCACTTTAGTCCTTTCCTCACAACAAGTTTGTTTAGCATTCTCATTGGAGACACTTCACATTGCACTCCCAACTGACAACATTTGCATAAGTCATGTCTATACGTTATAAATTCCATTATCTCACTATCATTAGGAGGCCGCACCTCACTACATGACAACTACTCGGATTTATTCATATACAAAACTCCCATCCTGAGAAAATGATACGAACATTTGACCACTTGTTCGCCTAAAACAGTCGTGGAATTCTACCATAGTTGTCGGGTATTTTCTCGACCGATCCAAAAATTCTGATTATCTACTCTCCTCTAAACATACGAAAGGAGAATAGTCGAGGTTCTTCCATAACAAAACCTTAATAAGTACCTCGTACGCGATAAACATGTACGAGTGCTTCTACAGAGCATTCTTGAAATCATCGTACCAAGATTCCAAAATCTCCTTTACGTGGCTCCACTAATCTTTAATCACCATGCGCTTATTCCCTGGCTAAGGGTGATACATCCTACTTGAAACGAAATCTTATCTCCGCTGGTTCCTGAAATCCCATATCAAAGGTGGGATTCACCAATCTCATCCTGATTCAGAAATTTATACTGCGCCGGACCATGCACTGGCGCGATCCTTCCTTTCAAAGGAAGTCTGGGGCGTACTAGTTAATATTGTAAACGATCCCAAAGGAATATCAATCACTTCCTTCTCATCGGCTTAATTCACATGTTCGGGATGAACCATTGATCTTGTTTTGACGATGGCAACCCATCCAAGGACTGTACCGACTTTACCGACCTCTTCCAATTTCAGGAATTGTCGATAAACACAAAATTCTTTGGTTGATTCTCCTCTTTCAACCAAACCTTACTTATGGGCGGTGAATGTAGTGACTACTCACTACGTCCCGCTAAACATCGATTTTTCCTTGAAATGTCTCACATTAAGTGACACATAATACTCCCCTTCCTTCCTTGGAGTATGCCGAAAGTTCTGACCCGTGCTCTTCCCTCCACGAAGCGCACTTCTGGATCTCTTATACTATACTAACATCATTACTCTTTGTATGCGCAAGTCGTTCTCACACTTGACTAATAACAACTCTGCTCCAAGTGTGTTTCATAACAATTAAATTCTACTCTATTCAAGGAATACCAATTCTTGAATGGCTTCCCACAGCCTTCCAATCAATTTAGGGTGTGCTATTCTAATTTCACACTTATGTATGGATTTTTTCCCCTCATGTGATGTTTAATCCACTCTATCACTTCCACTTAATTATACTAGTCTCACAAACATATTTTTCACACGTCTATTATCACGTCCCTTCGACTCGGACGATTTTAACTGCAGTTAACCAAGATGCCCACATTTTGCAACACCCCGACCGCCCTAGGAGAGAGAACGGCGTGCTACTCATCTATAGAACGAACTAAATTCAACGAAATAGAAGGAATAGGGCATTCAAAATCCATGACAATAAAAGAGGAATAATAATTCTCAACCTTCCTCATATAAGTACAACGATTTTCCCAAATAGGTACAACAACCAAAATAAATCACTAATGCTCTATTCATCAAAATAATTACAGGTCATCTCTTTTGTATAATATAAAGTTCTTTCCAGATAATCCATGCTAAAAATCGTTCCAACTCTTTATTCACCTCGCGTTCTGAACGCGGTTACGACATTTGGGTACTCTCAATTACCCTAGAAATCAAAATTCTTAAATTCTCTTTATCCTCGTTCCACCCCTCAAACCGTGGGGATAACTTCTAATGCTTTCTTACCACAAAAATCCGTCTCCAATGGCTTTAACACGAAATTCAACTTCCAATCTTACATACATAATTACTTGATCCCATTTCGATCAGGATACCGAACTCATGGAATAGTGACCAAACGTCTCCCTATTTCCAACCTTACGCTAAGTTTCATGCGTGGGATGTCTCGCAAAGCGAAATCCAAACAAGTAACCCCCCCACCCCCCCGATACACTACTACCTAGCATTGTCGGTTATCGAAATCCGTTAGGTCCTCCGTCCATATCATATACCCCTTTATTCCGTCCCTTGACAAAAAAGTTACAATTTCTCCCGTAATTATGCTTAACAAAGAACGTTTCACTAATTTCACTATTGTTCAGTATAGGTTGGTGGTAATAGCATTCCATAAACCTCGAATACATACCATCGGAATTCTCGAAATTCCTTTCCCTAATAATAGGGGTATAAATATTAACTCCCACATCTCTAAAGGATAAATATAACAATGCACTTTTCCTATCACTAAGTCCGGAGTGCTAAACATAATACTAAGTCAAATATTTTTGCTCAACGATAAATCCCGATACATACGGAATTATACTGACAAAGTCTATACATACTTTGGCATCGAATATCTCGAGCCCACTATCTCCTCTGAAGTCTCTAGGATAGATAATATAAGTTCAAGTCCAACCTCCTTGCAGGTAAAGCCTCGCCAAAACAAACATAAAACATGTTGCGTTAATGCAACCACTCCGATAGCCTTGCAATAAATGCCCACTATCGTACTAACCATTTCTAGAACGTTTTAACAAAGATAATATCATACTCGTATATCGCATCACTACAACGAGTAGCCTCAATAAAGTACAAAACACTGTTAATATACTCATTCATCCTCCGCGGATAGCACTAAATAAAAATCCCGCTACACTAGGGAAAAATATTCACATTTTAATAACGTTTATAATGATATGCATTAAGCTCGTCTCACATGCTAATCTAGCAAGGAACAAAATATAGTGACTCGCTCGTGTCACATAAACACACCTCATACTCTGAGGACACAACTTATACTTCCACCTTGCCAATCGTCTTGACTGCGCAAGTGGTTTCTGGACGTAACACGTCTACTCAAACCAAACAAAATTACTTTAATCGTTGTCTTTTACTAGGCACCATATTCTTGTCCTTTTACTCACTTTGGAACATATTATCGTGAGCGATTTCACTCCACACCAAAATACCTCAACACATAATCCACTTATCACCTGTCCTACTAACCAGGTTAGGATTGTCCTTCTCTCGAACTTTAGTAGACTAGATTCCTGTTAGCCATCCCGGTTGTTCCCTTAGCTTTTTAGGCCATAAAGATCATGTTACTATCTATAATAGTACTTACTGAATTTACCATCACTTGGTAAGAATTTAGCTATCTGAAGCATTTAAATGGTTTTCCTGATGTGTATCCACATCCTTTTGTGGTGCTATACCACCACCGTTGTATTCAGTCTTATTCTCGACTAAATTCTTCGATTCCTTTAACTTCCCCTACAAAGAAGCGTTATCATCTATATTGACAAAATATGACATTGTCAACCTCTGAATCGGTCGTCCATCAGAATTACCTCTTTGAGTGTTATCAACTATTACTACGTGTCGATCTCCCACTAGGAGTTGTTTCCCCCACTTGTATCTACCTCTTTCGATACAAAATTTCCTAACGATTTGCTAATATCCACAATTGGACTTCTGTCATTCCCTCCTGCGATGAGTTCAAGACCATGTTTGTTTCTTATCCTGAACAGTTGAGGAAGGAACATACGGTCAACACTGTACCTAAGGTTATCCTATAGGCATAACATTCCATTTCTAAAATTGGTGGTTGACTCCAACTATTATAATTTCGTCCCGAAAGCCAAGAAAATTTTCTCTAAATTTTCACTTTCAGTTTGCCACACTCCGTCCTATATTTAAGCCTTTGGATACTTTACCTCCTTTGGTAAACACATACAATTTTCGCGTTTCTAAAATTTCCCACTGACAGTCTCTACACGTTTTTGTAATACGTTGGGTAAGTTTACCCTCGCACCTCATTTGACTATAACAACATTTGAAAATCATTGTTGCACCTTAGTCGCCTTTCTAGTCGTGGCTTCTCGTGCCATAATGGAGGTGGCCTCGACTACGGTCATCATCCTCGGATATATTTCATAATTTCAACTGAGCCCTGCCTCCTGATGTACGCTTAACGGTCCTCTTCTGACATCCGTCATCGCTCGGCACACGCACACATCCGAACGAAATTAGAATTCACTAGTGTATACACATTATAGCAGGAGAACGAAATCTCGTCAAAGGAATCGACAATCCTAAACATAGGGCTCTATAAAAAAACAAAGCAACGCTGAAAGCATAATAAGCCGTACAGATCCTAAGGACACTAGAACCTGATGCTCTGATACCAACTGTGACACCCCGGCTAATTAAATACCGGGCGATCACACATTCATTAAATTAAAATCAAGGTGAACAGTTGGTTCATTCTCAGCATCACTGTCATTAATGAAAATCTTTTCCAATTAAACACCCTAAATAATTAAGCTAAGTGTCAAAACCATTTAAAACCTTATTTCCATACTATTAAATCCAATTATAAAACCTTCAACCATTTACATTTTTAAGAGTCACACATTAAGAATGAGAATAAAAATGAACATTCACGAATTTAATCATCAATAATAAATCCCAACATTTAAAACACTAAAGTAAAACATCCTGCCCGTAACAAATCCCGAAGTAAAGATACTGAAAGTAAAAATTTCAATTTCTGACAATACCAACGAAATAATAGAAAGAGGGCGACATATGCCCCTGCTGGATAAAACTGGACTAGGAGTAGAATCAAATGGATGAAGTCGTCTAAACAACAGGCCTGCAACTCCCACCTAAGCTGCAGCACGTTCCTTCCAAAGGATCCTAAGTAAGACACCCATGTGGCTGGGCACCTGTAATACATATATATATACACAAGAGAGAAGAGGTAACAGCAAACGGGTCAGAGCCCGAATGTAAAACCATTTTAAAAATAGTTTAGCAAGTATTTAAATTGATACAGGCCAACGCAACAACATATAAGTGCGACACTCTCTTGATAAAATCTCACATCTCTTCTAATGTGCACTCCTAACGCACTAACCTTCCCAATGGTTTATCTCATCATATATCATGCTATCTTTCCCCAAGGATTTAACTTATCTTAGGTTATTCGCAGGATTTAAATTAGAACTAAACAATTATTTAAAACGTAAGATTTTAATTTGTAACCAAGGTTCTCCTTTTAACTTTATTAATCAATAAAGTTTTCCAGTGTCATATTATACTTTCTCAAAGCAATTATTTATAATTGGAGTCATCAACCATGTCCTACATATCAAATAACAGTAGGCAGTTCCAGATTTCAGAATTTCATATATATATTAACTACTCGTAAAATATATATATCATAACAGCACCCCACATAAAAACTATGGTGCGGGCATACTCTGCTATCCAATTCCCGTATCAATCACACTAAAGGGAATACAAGTTCAGAATCACTCTCGAACTGTATCAATACATACACAAACAATATTGAGGCGAAGCATAGTTTCCAAGTCCAAGAGGTCAGTACATACCCTCACGTCTCTTAGGACCGTGACTACCGATTCGATAGTCTGTACCTAGGATTTCTATCTTCTAGGGTACGAGTCAATATCCCCCATAAGGCACACGAGATAAGATCGTCCCAGCGCGGAAACCTCAGGGATAGCAAGTAGCGCGGGCATGATTTTCACAAGTATATAATATATGCAAACACAATCATATAAATATACCACTTTTTATTATATCAATTGAGGTTTATCCCATAACCCACATTCACAACATTTATTCTTATTTTCCCATTATTATTTATCACGTATAATGGTTCGTTTCTCACTTTAATTTCGAAGGGTTTTTCCAACTCACTACGTAACCCTCATGGACTCTATTCTTCCAAATGTACAATTCAGTAGATATCCATTTATGTTCCAACGTAACTCTCTCTTACGTGTCTCCCCCCTTTAATATATACTTATATTATCCCTTATGCAAAATATCCCAAAAATATAGATTTCGCCTTACATTAAAGGATTTTGAATTTTATTGTCAAAGATGAGAATTTCAAACGGTTTCGAAAGCGGAATTAAAATGGAGATTTAATTGAATTTTTATTATATAGAAGAGTCCTCAAAATATAAAACTCTCTAAGAGTCCTCGGAGCATAAAACTCTCTAGTAAAAATAATATTTTCAGAAATCCGACCGTCCGATCAAGCTGAATTTTTGACAGCAGTCCTGTCTCGCCGTTCGCTACAACATACTAAAATTTGAAGCGATTCCAATGGTCCGATCATCCGGAATAAAATTTTTGTGATTGTATCTGATTAGAACTCTTTTCTTCAAACTCTTAATCCTTTACATGACAAAGGGTTTCCAGAATATCATATAAATCAACACTACATGAAAATTTCCATCTCAAATTGGGTTTTTTTTTCCATAAATCTCATCCTAATAACTCCTAAACTAATATGGATGATGCATCAACGAAATAAGAAAGATAAACACTTGCCTGGGATTTTCTGAAGTCTGGATTGGTGTTGAAAATGGTGTGGTTGCATTTCCCGTCACGCGATCTACGCGTTGGTGGTGACGGCGG
>OX422213.1:509749909-509792877 GCA_949130495.1 Sambucus nigra | reverse complement strand
CCAGGTGCTGGGCGTGTAAGTCTTACCCGCCCAGTGCTATTTCGCACTTCCACCTCAACTTTTTTGCATTGTCCCAATGTGACAACCGTCCTCACAATCTACTCCAAAGAATGCACATTTGTATTTTTTGAGGGTATCCCATTGGAGATGGCCTTAGGAAGTTTTGATCATGTGGGCTTGCAGTCCTATGATATAGCTATTGTAGTGAATATCGATGTCTCTTGTGAGGACAAGCGGGAGTGTAATCATACGATCTATGGGAGGACGGCAGGATCTATTAAGGGGGACAATATTAATTTGGTACGTCCTATTAGTTTTAATGAGCAGGTGGGACCTCATTTAATTGGGAATATTGTGACTAGTTCTCATTCAAACAAGAGACGTTCCGCTTCTTTTCAAACTAGGAACTCCTTCGTGAGGGTGTCCCAGTGGCCCTCTTTATTTAATGTTAGCGGGGGACTGTTTTAGGCAGTGGTAAGTATAGGAGGAGAATGTACTACGGTAACGCATGTTAGGACTGAAGAATATTAAGGCATTTTTGTAGTTGGGTAACACTGGTAAAAAAAGGACGGGGTTGGGAAAGAAAAAACTTGGTTGTTCGAGGGTTACAGGGTGGCCAGGGATTTCGTTCCAGAATAATATGGCCATGATTGTGCCTGGTGAAACTCCCAATGATGAATATAGGAGGTTCGACTTAGAATACGGGGAGATTAGTGGAGTGGGAAAAAAGTGTGGGACATGACGGTCGATGAACTTAACGAGTCAAATTTGTGGGTTGAATTAGATATTCCTACACACGAGGAGGGCTTCGAGTGTAGGGAGGAAGAGGGCTCAAGAACCTGGGTGGACAAAGGATTACCTTGGCAGGAAGAGGATTTTTCGAAAGAGGAGGAGAAGGGATGGGATGAAGACCCGATGGGATGGGTAGAAGATTTAATGGGAGACTTTGGTAAGATTGTAGGGCTAGACCTTGAGGGGAATGAGAGTAAGACTCATTTACTTTTCAAGAAAATAGTGCGCTCAAGCAGATAAGTAGGACGGGCAGGATGGACCGAGTGGGGTGTGGGTATTTTAGCATATGACGGGTTTCTTGGCATGTTTGCAGTGTTCGACATAGATCTTTTTGTCCAGGATGGGAGTGGATGTTGGCTTTTTGAAGTTCTTTTTAGGTTCTCTGATTCGGTAGATGCCGTGTCTATGTGGGTGGAGTGGGAGTTGCTAGTAGGGCGTGTTTAAAGGCGGTGGGCTTGTCTTGTTGAGGAGGGAGGGTATTTTCTTCAAGTGCGGTTGAGTTATTGGGACTCATTTATGGAGTTTGTGGTGGGGGTGGTGGGTAGAGTGGGAGTAGTGGGTAGTGTGACCTAGAAGTGTGGTGGCTTTCTTTGATAAATTCATGGGTGTAGTTCCTCCAGGTTCGTTGTTTTTCATGGGTCTTTTATTGAGCTTGTGATGTCTTACTTTGTTTTTGTTGTTGCTTGTATTTCGGGTTGACGCCTCTTTTGGTTTCTATGACACCCCACCTAATTAATTATCGGATGAACAGTCCTTAATTAATTAATTTCAGAATATCAATTTGGTTCAGATAATGCATCAGTGTCGAAAGACACAAATTCTAATTCAATAAAAACTAACCACCTAATATTTAAAAAGGTTCGTGTCAAAATGTTATCTTGTTATTAACCATCGTCATTAAAGGGAAATATTTAATCATCACTATACATCACAATAGCATAAGGAAATAACTAACTGCATTAATAAAGAGCCGGGGTAAACACTTCCAGTCAAAATCCAATACAATAATTAAATAACATGAAATCAAAGTCTAATAATCGAAAAAAAATAACTCTAAATGTCTGAATGTAAAATGGGAGGGACAACATGTCCAACTGAAGTAAATAACTGATAGATGAGAAGAAATAGAATCAGAAGCGTTTACTAGCAATATCCTGTGGCTTCCACAGTAGTTACAGCACGACAAATGAATGGAATCTCCTAAGCCTGGTGTCCCTGTGATTGAGCACCTAAAATGAAGGAATAAGAAAAGAGATTTGCAGAAAAATGGGTCAGAGCCCGAGTAGAAAACAGTTTAAATATAGCAAGTGCTTAAATTGGTTAATTAACACAAATATTATTCATGTTAACTTAGCGTACTCACTTGAGATGCTCACCTCTCATCTAGTGTGCACGCCTAGCGAGTCTAACTACCCATACTAGTCACGATACTCCGCCTGACTACATGTAGTATAACCACTATGCCGGATAAAATATCTAATTAACCCAAAGACAATATATTCCTATTATTTGTCAACAGGTTTAAAAAAATGCTTTAACTCATTCTCATAACATTCTTGATTCTCAACTAGTGACCTAGTAATTATATATTTTACTAAAGTGACCAACATGAAACACATAAGAGGAACTCAATATACATATAAAATCTCACTATGTTTACATACAAACATATATATCAATACTGCACCCATGGTCAAGAAACCCCCGTTGCTAGCCGTACTCGGCTATCTAATCCCATTGCAGCAATCACGCATGAAGGACAACGGGTTCAATCTCTCAAGAACCAATAAAATATATACACATATTGGAGGCGAACATAGTACCAAGCCGACGGGCTAGGCACATACCTACGCACTCATATGAACGTTAATATTATCGTTTTAACAGATAGCCCGTACCGAGTTTCCATGCTTTAGTGGTACGACTCAAAATCCCCCGAAGGCACACAAGATAGGGTTTTTCACAATGCGCTAACCTCCGTTCGATAGCCAGTAGATAGGTATGTCATACACACAATATTCCAAGTAATAAGCATGCACACAACTTATACAACTCAATAGGCATTCACGCAACCCAATTACCATAATACGTAAGTAGTATTATTATTTCTACCCTCTCTCTCTCTCTCTCTCTCTATATATATATATATATATATATATATATATATATATATATATATATATATTTGTGTGTGTGTGTGTGTGTGTGTGTGTGTGTGTGTGTGTGTGTGTGTATAAACTCTTGAACCTAACTCTCCTCTGTTCTATGAACTTTCTGCATCTCGAGAATAATCACACTCCCAATTCAATATTAACTCAGAATTTAGGTCACTCGTCATTGACGTACGTTTTTTCTCTCACTTGGATAACCCTAGGAAGGTTTTTTACCTAATTGGACTCAAAAGGTATACTCTGGAATCTCGTTAGAAGTCAAGGGATTCTCGTTCAAATGAAGTTCTCACTTCGAACGAACTCAACATATCGTTAGAAGGATAGTTGGAATTCTCGTTGGAAGTCTCGTTCGAACGACCTGGGCAGACTTCGAACGAGAAATCCGAACTGGCCCTGTTCTTCCCCAAAAATCGATTTTTCCAACTTTCAATCATCAATATCAAACCAAAACTCAACCCCACTCTAATTACTTGTTTCTAAACTATTTCTAATCACCATAGGACCTTATTAACGCAAATTAGCGTACAAATCCTTATGTGTATTCAAACGAAATTCGTCAATTTCTTAAATCTTTAAAAATTCTCATAAAAAGGACCCGACAGATTTTTATTATTCTAAACCCTTAATTTAACTCGTTTTTTTAACATGAAACCTTTAGATCTATCAAAACACAAAGGGCACTTTCTCTACATGTATACCCATCTCCAATTTCTAAGATTCTCCACAAATCAGTCTAATTAAACCTAGTTTTCTTTGCAACAAGTTTATATCATCTAATCTAAATCAACATGAACAAAATAATGCTAAAAGAGGATCAAGATAAACACCTGCCTTGGAATGGACTTCTGATTCTCTTGTTGAATTTGGTATGTGGTAGATCCTCTCGTCGTGATCGACACTTTAGTGTAATTCTTGGTGGAAAATCTTGAGTTATTGGCTTAGTTCTCCTATGGGGTCTTCCTCCTCCTTGGTTCTCTCTCTCTCTCTCTCTCTCTCTCTCTCTCTCGTAGGTTGAAATTGACAGTAACCTCTAACCCACGTAGCTTTTATTTTAATCTTAATTTTCGCCCATTTAATTACTCAAAAATTCCAAAAGACCAAAATACCCCTCCGGAGTGTCGTTTTGGGCTAAAATACCTCGGATTCCAAATAAAACACTCGAGTAGTGTTTTCTGACTATTTCAGCCCTTCCGGACACATTGGGCACTCAAAATAGTCACTCGAATTATATAAAAATAATTTACCTTTTTAACCCCCAAATTTATAATAGCCATGCGACTCATGCGCCCCCCCCCCCTCCCCCCCAAATAATTATATTTTAACTGCCGTGTATCTCTCCCCCGGCCATATTATTATTTCCAAAACCATTTATTATGTTACTCACTACGTAATGTTCAACATAATTATTACTTAACATGATTTCAACATAATCATTTCCGATAACTACTAACTCTCGTCACGTTAGTAATTATTGCTATTAAGTCGGATTAATTATAAATTAAATTTTCGCTCTTAAATTAATTAATCCAAATAAAATAAATATACGTAAAAATACGGGGAATTACATACTTCCCTCCTAATAACAGAATTTAGTCCCGCAAATCGAAAAAGTAAGGCATACCTGGATTAATCGGTATCCTCCAGTACACAAACCCAACTTAACAGTACGGCTCGATCACTATAGTTCCCACTTCATAGTAAGCTTGTTTAACACTCTCGACACTTTATCAGTTATAGGGTCACAACTCAATAACGACACCTCACCTTGTGCTCCTACCAAGCAACATTCGAAAAGGACTAGCTTATACATCATTGGCCCCATTATATCAATATCATTGGGAGGCCGCACCTCACTTCGTATTAACTCCGTATTTACCTAAACAAAAAACTCCCATTCTGGAAGAAACCATATGAATATCTGACTACTCTTGTCCGTTCTTCTAATCTCGGTTCCCGACGACGTGACTCTTACGACAATCAAAAGCCTTCTAAGACAGTTTGTGGTTATTCCACTATAGCCATTGGACTCTAACTTGAGACCAATCCAAAATTCTGATTATTCGCTCATCTCTAAGCATCCAGAGGAAGAATCGTTAGGGTCTTTCCACACAAAACCTCAATAAGCACCTTGTACACAATAAACAGGTACGAGTACTTTCACACAACTCTATCATTAGGTAATATCTTCTCCCAATTACCGTACTATCCTTCACTTGCTAGCTATATCCGTTGTGGAAATGAAATGATCACAATGAGTCCAAAATTAATTTCATACCGCTCCACTAGTCGTCAATCACCATCCGCCTACTCCTCGGCCATAGGTGATACGACCTGCTCAAAACAAAATGCCATCCCCACTGTTTCCTAAAATCTCGTATTGAAGGTAGAGTTCAAGTATCGCATCCTAGTTCACAACAACACTGGGCAGGACCACGTACCAATGCGATTCTTCTGTCAAAGAAAGGCTGGGGCACACTATCTAATAGTGTACTCACCCCGAAGTAGTAGCAATTACCGTTTCTTTCGGTCAACTTGTTTCACACATTCGAAGGAACTCGTGACCTTATCTTGAAGTTGGCAATCCATCTAAGAAATTTGCCAACTTGACTGCCCTATTCCAATACTGGAACCGTCGGCTTGATACAAATTTTCTTATTGATCATCTTTTTCCAATTGATATCTATATATGGGTGGTACACGCGGAGACTAATCGATATGTTCCGCTTAACACCGACTTCCCCTTAATGCGTCTCACAATAAGTGGTACTTAACACTCCTCTTCTTTCTTCGACGTATACCAAAAGTTCGAACCCGTGCACTTTTGGCCACGATGTGCACTTCTAGATTCTTTATACCTTATTAACTTTACCATTCTATTCATGTGAAAGTCACTCTCAACATTCGACTGGGTAGAACTCTGCTTCCAAATTTCCATAATAGTTGAATTTTAGTCTTCTCAAGGGATAGCCCCTTTTAAATGGATTTCTATAGCCTTTCAACCAAGTTCGGGCGTGCTACTCTGATCACACCCATATATATGGATTATCGTTCTTCTCACTCGATGATTACTCCACTCCACGACTTCCATTTTGCGATATTAGCTCCAAAGGCATATATTTCACACATCTATTCCCATGCCCCTTAAACCCGGGCGATTCTAAAATTAGCTAACCAGGGTTCCCACAGACCCTATACACCGTGCATATCAGCGTAAACATTATATATACTCCACACATATCTCTCAATTCTTTATTGCCCCTATTTTTACAACGTGGCTATAACACTTTGGCATTCTCAATCACCCCAGAATTTGAGATCTTAAATCCTCCTTAACATCGCTCCACCCTACAACTCATAGTGATAAGACAAAATTTCTAATGCATCCTCACCGCATAACCATCTCCACTGGCCTTATATCAGAATTTAACTTTTGACTTACAGTTATATCTTCATACTTCTATAATGACCGAGGTATCGGTACTCATGGATGAATGGCCAAACATCTCCCTACTTCCAACCTTACGTTAAGTTTCATGCGTGGGATGTCTCGCAAAGCGAAATCTAAATAAGGAACCCCTCCCCCCCGATACACTGCTACCTAGTATTGTCGACCGTCGAAATCCATTAGGCCTTCAATCCATAACATGTACCCCTATATTCCCTTCTCTTGACATAAAAGCTATATCTCCTTCCGTAATTACCTTTAAATGAGAAACTTTCCTTCCCAAAGGCACTATCACTGAACATTGCTGGTAATCATATGCCATAAACCTCGTACTCATACAATCAGGACTCTCGAAATTATGTCCCTAGACATATAACTTCAAGACTTAACTCCCCTGTCTCTAAAGGAGTGATATAACAATGCGCTCTCCTATTACTAAGTCCTGAGCGTTCAACAGTATACCCAATATACTCTGAATCATATCAAGTAAGTCCCCACACATACCGGTATCGAATATCTCGAGACCACTAAGTCTCTAAAATAAATAATACAAGTGCGAGCCCGACCCTCTAGCAGGTGAGGCCTTGCCATCACAAAATATGTTGTACTAGGGCAATAACCCCGATAGCCTTGCAATAACTACCCACTATCGTTCTGACCATTACTATGCAGTCGTAACTAGGATAATATCACACTCGTATAATACATCACTAAAACGAGTAATCTCAATAAAGTATATATACCACTAACAATACACCCATTTATCCTCCACGGATAACCCTAGAAATTACCCTAGAGGTAACCCCGCTATATCAGGGAAGACATACACATAATGATAACGTTGTCGATATACGCACTAACATCGTCTCTCACGCGAATCTCACAATAATCAGAACGTAGTGACTCGCTTGTGTCACACAAAATACGCGTCATCCTCCAAGGATAAAACTCATACTTCTACCTTGCCAATTACCATGGTTGTTCAAATGGTTTCCCGAATATAACACATCTGTCCGAACGAAATCAAAACTACATTAACCATTGCCCTTGTAAGCACTACATCCTTATTCCTTTACTCCCTTCGGGGAAAGATTTAACGCATGTGATTTTACTCTTCCAAAAAATACCTCCGCACCGAATCCACTTATCTCCTATCTTACTGGCCATGTTAGGATTGTCCTTCTCTCGAACTTGGTAGTTTCGATGCTTAGGGATACTCATGTTGTTCCTTTAGCTTTATTATCCCTAAGGAACATGCTACTGGATTCAATAGCCCTTAGTTAATTCAGCATCGCTTGGTAAGAATTCAGCTATCCAAATCATTTAAATGGGTCCCCTGATGGGTCTCCCCCTTATGGTGCTTCACTAACACCGTTTCGCCCAGTCTTATTCTCTGACTAAATTCTTCGATTTCTCAAGCTTCCCACACAAAGAAGTGTTAACATCTTCATGGACAAAGCGCAACATTGTCACTATCTGAATCAACCGTCCAGCAGAACCTCCTTTAAGTGTTGTCAACTTTTCTTACGAGTCGATCTCCCACTCGAGATCCTCTTCTCCATTGGTATCTCACTACACCAAAACTGGCGATTGGTCACGGACAAAATTCCTTACCATTTCGGGCGTGACCATTTGCGTGGGTCGCGGCCCAAGTCCGTGACCAAAAAATGGTCACTGCCGAGAAGGGGTCACGGCAGATGGTCGCAGACTTGGGCCGTGACCCATTCCGTGACGGGTCGCGGTCGTTATCCGTGACCCACAACCGTGACAAATTGGTTGCGGGCAAAGTCCGCGACCCACGACCGTGAAAAAAAATATAAAAAAAATAGTCGCGGTCCTCATCCGTGACCAACAACCGTGACAAATTGGTCGCGGCCAAAGTCCGCGACCCACGACCGTGACAAAAAAATAAAAATAAAATTGGTTGCGATCCTCATTCGTGACCCACAACCGTGACAAATTGGTGGCGGCCAAAGTCCGCGACCCACAACCGTCACAAAAAAAAATGGTCGTGGTCCAAGTCCGTGACGAAAAAAAATGAAAAAAAATGGTCGCGGACTTTGGTCGTGACCCATAACCGTGACCAAAAATATAAAAAAAAAAAAGATCGCGGCCCAAGTCCACGACCATTTTTGTGTGACGAAAAAAATAAAAATGGTTATGGACAAAGTCCATGACCATATTTAACTATAATTTAAAAAAAAATGTATTTTTTTGGTCCAATCCTAAAATTGGGGGTCCTGTGAGTGCACCTAAAATTGGGGGTCCAATCAAAAATTGCGAATCAAGAACGTTGTTAATAAACAAATATATATAAAAACTTATAAATATTAAGCGTCTTAATAATTCACAGACCAAAAAAAAAATTGGGCAGAATTTCCTTTATTTTCTTGACATTCCAAAACCCGTAAATGTAAAACATACTTATTATAAAGCCTGCACGACCATAAAATTCAACAATCAAATTATAAAAGCTCGTACAGCCATAAAACTAAACAATAAAAGCCCGCACGGCTGTAACACAAAAAATAAAATTCTGAATGTCCACAACATATAAACAATTTTCATGCTGTAGACCATTGCATCCTTCGTTTGTTCCGCATGCAAAAATCCTACAAATGATAGGATACATAAAAAAATATTAATAACCAAATAGTTTTACAAAAAATTTAATCAAGCTGAAAAATTGCATATATGAGTTAAAATTACCAGTAACCAAGTAGAAATATGCAAATTACCGTCGTTTTGAGACCCGCGGCTGCGGGGTCAGTTCCTACGAGTTACATTGGTCCTGTGGGAGGTGTTGGTGCCACCCACGGGACCGTTCGGGGGCTGTTTCGAGTTTTCACCCTCTAACGTCATGTTTTAAGCCTAAGTCTATAAATATAAAAATTACCATCGTACTCTCAAATCGGGAGACTCGCGGCTGCGGGGTCAGTTCCTACGAATTACATTGGTCCCGTAGGAGGTGTTGGCGCCACCCACATGGCCGTTCGGGGGCTGTTTCGAGTTTTCACCCTCTAACGCCATGTTTTTAAGCCTAAGTCAAGAAATATGCAAATTATCGTCGTATTCTCAAACCGGGAGACCCGCGACTGTGGGGTCAGTTCCTACGAGTTACATTGGTCCCGCGGGAGGTGTTGGTGCCACCCACGGGGCCGTTCGGGGGTTGTTTCGCATTTTCACCCTCCAACGCCATGTTTTTAAACCTAAGTCTAAAAATATGAAAATTACCGTCGTACACTGAAACTGGGAGACCCGCGGCTGCGGGGTCAGTTCCTACGAGTTACATTGGTCCCGTGGGAGGTGTTGGTGCCAGCCCGGGGCCGTTCGGGGGTTATTTCAAATTTTAACCCTCTAACGTCATGTTTTTAAGCCTAAGTCTAGAAATATGCAAATTACTGTCGTACTCTCAAATCGGGAGACCCGCGACTGTGGGGTCAGTTCCACCCACGGGGCCATTCGGGTGCTGTTTCGAGTTTTCACCCTCTAACGCCATGTTTTTAAGCCTAAGTCTAGAAATATGCTAATTACCGTCGTAATTTGAAACCGGGAGACCCGCGGCTGCGGGGTCAGTTCCTACGAGTTACATTGGTCCCGTGGGAGGTGTTGGCGCCACCCACGGGGCCCTTCGGGGGCTGTTTCGAGTTTTCACTCTCTAACACCATATTTTTAATCCTAAGTCAAGAAATATGCAAATTATCGTCGTATTCTCAAACCGGGAGTCCCGCGACTGTGGGGTCAGTCCTACGAGTTACATTGGTTCCATGGAAG
Source organism: Sambucus nigra (assembly GCA_949130495.1). NCBI lineage: Eukaryota > Viridiplantae > Streptophyta > Magnoliopsida > Dipsacales > Adoxaceae > Sambucus > Sambucus nigra. The sequence goes on along the minus strand of OX422213.1, from coordinate 509,782,695 downwards.
GTGTTGGTGCCACCTACGGGGCCATTTGGGGGCTGTTTCGAGTTTTCACCCTCTAATGCCATGTTTTGCTTAAGTCTAGAAATATGCAAATTACCGTCGTACTCTCAAAGCGGGAGACCCGCGGCTGCGGAGTCAGTTCCTACGAGTTACATTGGTCTCGTGGGAGGTGAGAAATATGAAAATTACCGTCGTACTCTCAAACTGGGAGGCCTGCGGCTGTGGGGTCAGTTCCTACGAGTTACATTGGTCCCGTGGGAGGTGTTGGTGCCACCCACGGGGACGTTCGGGGACTGTTTCGAGTTTTCACCCTCTAACGCCATGTTTTTAAGCCTAAGTCAAGAAATATGCAAATTATTGTCGTATTCTCAAACCGGGAGACCCGCGGCTGTGGGGTCAGTTCCTACGAGTTACATTGGTCCCGTGGGAGGTGTTGATGCCACCCATGGGGCCGTTCGGGGGCTGTTTCGAGTTTTCACACTCTAACGCCATGTTTTTAAGCCTAAGTATAGAAATATGCAAATTACCGTCGTACTCTCAAACCGGGAGACCCGCGGCTGCGGGGTCAGTTCCTAAGAGTTACATTGGTCCCGTGGGAGGTGTTGGCGCCACCCACAGGGTCGTTCGGGGGCTGTTTCGAATTTTCCCCCACTAACGGCATGTTTTGAAGCCTAAGTCTAAAAATATGCAAATTATCGTCGTATTCTCAAACCGGGGGTCCCGTGATCGCGCGATCAGTTCCTATGAGTTACATTTGTCCCGTGCGAGGTGTTGGTTCCACTCACGGGGCCGTTCGGGGGCTGTTTCACATTTTCGCCCACTAACGACATGTTTTTAAGCCTAAGTCTAGAAATATATAAATTATCGTCGTATTCTCAAACCGGGAGTCCCGTGATCGCGCGGTCAGTTCCTACGAGTTACATTGGTCCCGTGCGAGGTGTTGGTGCCACTCACGGGGCCGTTCAGGTGCTGTTTTGGGTTTTCCCCCACTAACGGCATGTTTTTAAGCCTAAGTCTAGAAATATGCTAATTATCGTTGTATTCTGTGTACCTTGCTGCTCGTTGCTTCCAGTATTTTCATTACTTTTGTTGTAATATTAGGCCCTTGAAATGGATATTGTAATGTTGGTTCTAGTGCTTTAATTCTAACTTATGTTGCTTTTGTTGTAATGTAAGGTTGTGTAATTTTGGGATATATGTTTATGTAATCGCCAATTCTGGATATTATAAGTTTTTGTTGATGTCATTATGATATGTATGTATACTAAAAATGTATCATCTAGTGCTACTGAAATATGTATACTAAAAATGTATACTAAAATATGTATACTAAAAAAGTATACTAAAAATGCCAATTCTGGATATTATAAGTTTTCGGATACACTGAAATATGTATACTAAAAATGTATACATATTGTGCTACTGATTCACTGATCTGGTGCTACAGATACCTGGTGCTACATAATGGTAGTGAAATGAAATGTGAGACAAATTAGTTCGTCAATTAAACTTGCTGCACAGATTATACATGCTGCACAGATTAATTATCTGATGCTAATATGTTATCTGATGCTACTCAATACTAAAAATGTGTTGATTAGCACCAGATCAGTTATCTGATGCAATAGATTAGCACCAGATCTGTACTCATTAAGTGATCAGTTATCTGATGCAATAGTTATCTGAAGCAATAGTTTTATCAGTGATCTGTTACATCAGTGATCAGTTACATCGATTATACATATTGATCGGTTACATCAGTGATCAATTACATTTACATATTGATTAGTTATATCAGTTATACTACTCAATTATAATACTCATGTATTCTCAATTATACTCAGTTATATTGATCAGTTATACTACTCAATTATACATGATCAATTATACATGTCATGAGATCAGTTATACATGATCAATTTTACCACTCATTTATTAGTGATCAGTTTTCTACTGACATAAGTTATACTAACTCATTTATCAGTGACCAGTTATTCTACTTAGTTATACCAACTCATTTATCAGTTAGGGTGCTGCACAGATTATAGACATAAGTAAGAAGAGTATGTAAATGGTTCATTTGATCTGATCTGTGCTATTATTTTCTGTGTTAGTATGTAAATGGTTGTGAAAATACCTTTCATTTACTCATTTAAATGGTTGTGAAGACACCCTTCATTTTCCGTGTTCATGTAAATGGTTCATTTACTCATTTATCAGTTATACACTACTCGTTTACCATTTTCTGTGCTTGCATTATACACTACTCATTTTCTATTTTCTGCGCTAGCATTATCATTTTCTGTGCTACTCTGTTTTTTGTGCTTGCTCTGCATTGTGCTAGCATTTACTCTCTTTTTATACATGCTTAGCAGGAATGCAGAACCAAAACTTTCCACCACTCCGCCCACTAAAATCACATAAGACCAATGTAGTTCTAGTTGACCTGCGATCTCATAAGGTCGATGGAAATCAAAAGAAATCCCATCTGCGATGGAGCGAGCTAATGGATGGGTTCCTAATCCATTCTCTTTGTGCCCAGGTGCTCGGGGGGCATCAAAGGGTTGACAATGGTTTCACTGTCGCCTAGATAAAAGTCGTAATAGATACTGTTGAAGTCGTAATAGATACGTATTTTGGATTTAAACTTAATGGGCTAGCTCATTACGTCTTTATATGCAGTCGTAATGTAAATTATGGTATTAATGGTATTTGACAACACAGTCTTCCCCACACACTGTATTACCCATATTTAACTCTAGATATTTTCATATAATCATCGTATTCTCAAATCGGGAGTCCGGTGATCGCGCTGTCAGTTCCTACGAGTTACATTGGTCCCGGGCGAGGTGTTGGTGCCACTCACGAGGCTGTTCGGGGGCTGTTTCGGGTTTTCCCCCACTAACGCCATGTTTTTAAGCCTAATTCAAGAAATATGCAAATTATCGGCGTATTCTCGAACCGAGGGTACCATGATCGCGCGGTCAGTTCCTACGAGTTACATTGGGCCCGGGTGAGGTGTTGGTGCCACTCACGGGAACGTTCCGGGGCTGTTTCGGGTTTTCCCCCATTAACGCCATGTTTTTAAGCCTAAGTCTAGAAATATGTAAATTATCGTCGTATTCTCGAACTGGGGGTGTGTTACATTGGTCCCGTGAGAGGTGTTGGTGCCTCTCACGGGACCGTACGGGGCTGTTTCTAGTTTTCACCCTCTAACGCCTTGTTTTCAAGCTTAAGTCCTTATATTTTCAAATTATCGTCATATTCTCAAACCGGGAGTCCCGTGATCGCGCGGTCAGTTCCTATGAGTTACATTGGTCCCATGAGAGGTGTTGGTGCCTCTCAGAGGACCGTACGGGGGTTGTTTCATGTTTTCACCCTCTAATGCCTTGTTTTCAAGCTTGAGTCCTCATATTTTCAAATTATCATCGTATTCTCAAACCGAGAGTCCCATGATCGCACGGTCAGTTCTTACATGTTACATTGGTCTCGTGAGAGGTGTTGGTGCCTCTCACGGGATCGTACGGGGGCTGTTTCGTGTTTTCGCCCTCTAACGCCTTATTTTCAAGATTAAGTCCTCATATTTTCAGATTATCGTCGTATTCTGAAACCGGGAGTCCTGTGATCGCGCGTTCAGTTCCTACGAGTTACATTGGTCCCATGAGAGGTGTTGGTGCCTCTTACGGGACCGTACAGGGGTTGTTTCGTGTTTTCACCCTCTCACGGCTTCTTTTGTGGGATGTTTCGGGTTTCTCCCCTCTAACACCATGTTTTTAAGCTTATGTCTAGACATTAGCAAGTTATCGTCGTACTCTGAAACTGGGAGTCTAAAATATTTTCAACATATTATCCAACAATCAAACCAAAAATTATCGCGTATTCCTTCTAATTATCCCGTATTCCGTCTAATTATCCTATACTCCTTCTAACATACTATCCAACAACAAGCCAACAACCAATAATTATCCAACAACCAAACCAAACCAATAATTATCCCGTACTCCTTCTATCATCTAAAAGATTTAATAGATAATGTATATCAATTATATAACTACTTTAGTTAAAGTAAAGAGTACCTGGTGTGTAATGAAGAACTGGTATGTAATAAAGAACTCGTATCTAATTGGTTAGATCTGTAATACGTAAACAATGTGTTATGAAGAACGGGTATGTAAAATTAAAGAAAGTACCTCACAAAACCACTGAAGAATTAGATCTGTTGCCTATAATATGTCGTAGATTTACATATGACACAGATTTATTCCCCCATTCTAACACCGTAATTCAAACGAACTTGAGCAACCTGCTGCCTATAATATGTAAAGAAAAGTACACAAAGGCAAAGGAGAACAAAAATCTATAATATCAACCCGGTGCCTATAATGTCAATGTAGTTGTGATTATTATGCTGCCATTTTAAGGTTTTAAAATACATATCCAATCAAGTTGATCACAACAAATCTCAAACTAAAACAGAACTGTATGAAATCAATAAAATTATGGCATACATGTCAAGTTAGAATATGAATGAACGAAATCAAGTTGTATTTGTTCCATGTTAAGTTATAGCCTCCTAATATCTTGACGTAAGCGTCAAAAAAATGCACATTAATCGCAGGATATGTGATATACTTTTTCATAGGCAAATCAAGAGCACACCCAAGAAATTTAATAACATGTACATTTATCGACACTAGTATCAATTCAATAAATTCAACATAGTATCCAACAACCAAGCCAGCAATATCTAACTATAGTAATGTGCACACATGTTTGCGACTCGTATGCCAAAAAAATCATTTAATTATATTTTCTCAAAAAAAAAACAAGACAAGCATATGTTGCTAAAAAAAATACACACATATACAATCTAGGGTTTATTGACATAATCTATACATACACACACATCAAATCTAGGGTTTATTGACATAATCTATACATACACACACTAACTATTTAGGGTTTACTAAACCTTAATATTTTTTTTGACATAAATCTATACATACACACACATACAATCTATACATACACACACATACACACATACAAACATAAATCTACACATACATACACAAAAATTAGGGCTTTAGATAGAAATCACGAAATCCAAATGAATCAATACATACCAACTGAAATCGATATTAGACAGGACGAGATAACTGAACAAAAATACAATAGAAGAATAGAGCAATTTTGGTTTGAAAAAAGGGACAAAATGATCCATATTAGAATTTCCCAAAAACTACCTTAATATCTAAAAGAAGTAAATGCTTCGTCTTTGATGCTCCATCAACTAGCGGTGTTGCAATTGGAGATAATGGTTGAGTAATGTGGAAACAAAAACCTCGAACTTCCTGCATCAATAAAAACATTATTGCACACTTTAAAAGAGGCTCTATAACAGAAAAAAATTATTGAAAAAGCCTACATTTCTCCAAAACATAGCGAATTCATAGTTGAAGAAAATTTCTATGATGTTGAAGTACATTTCATCTTTGAGAACCACTAAATGGCCCAGCTCTGGACGTCAAGTGGACAGTCTTTGGGCTGCGATGGCGTATGACAGTCTCTGGACGTCAAGTGGACAACCTAAGTGGTACCCATGGTCATCTAAATAATGTCTCAATCAATTATTATATTTCTAATTTAGACTGGGTGGGCTTACTTCAGTTGATACGGCAAACAAAAACTAAATGGAATTAGTTGTATTTTATTTCTAATTTAAATTTGTTAACCCTAAGATGAGAGGTCTCTTAAAAAGGGATCAACAAATTTAAACTTTTTTGTCTCTCCTTAGTTAGTGTTTATATTTCTCTCAGGATCATACGACTAAATTTTTGTGATTTCATGTTTTTAATTGTTAATCTGCATTCAAATTGGGTGGAAGTCGTTTATCCAAATTACATATAATTGAACCGAATCTATAATTTCAAACTCCAAATACCTTATTTAAAAACACTACCGTCAACTCACATAACATATAATTGAAACCCCCAAACAACATCGAACATTTTTTTTTAAAACTAAACTAACATACAAATCAAATGAAAAAATAAATAAACTTTACTAGAGAAATAGAGAAAGATCATATACATGGATAGTGGTACCTAAAATTACTTAGATTTGAAAAATAGAAAAAAAAATATAACAAATTAGAACACAATACACGATGCACAAATAAAAAAATGAGCTCCGAAATAATAGAATTCGAACATTTTACACCCTTGAGAGATCATAATCCAAACTGAGCTTTGAAATAATAAAATTCACCATAACCTAACTATAATTGGACTAATCACCATAACCTAACCTAAATTGAAGCCCAATATATTTAACTATTCACCATAACCTATCCTCATTTTTTATTTGTCCATTCTAAGACCCCATGAGGAGTTACATGATAATACAGTTAGTTACCATTCCAGTAAGTGTGACTATAATATATACAGTAATTTTTTAAGAACCATGCTCTGGATTAGCAAAACAAAACAAAAATGAAAAAGAAAATTTATTACATGAGCAGATAGACACGAATGACAATTTTTTAAGGTATGTTACACATGAAACTAAATCAATTATAGAAAGTTAACGATAAAACTTACACCAACCGAAACTCTCAACTGATGTAAATCTGTGCGAATATAATTTCATCTCATAGTCATATCCCATTTTTATTTAACCGAAACTACTCAAGATGATGCCCAATTGACCAACTCGAGTTAAATTACCAGCCAATAACCAAGCAATACCCAAAACGAAACCCTAAATTAGAAACACGATAAAAGAAGGGGCGTACCTGGAAATGGAAAGATGAGAACGAAGATGGAAACCTCTACAGAGAAGCACAAAAATGGGAATCACTCACTCTTTGCACATTTTTGTGCGTGGTAGCACAAAAATGGGAGGCGACCATGGTCTTTGACGAGAGAGACGGGCCATCAATGATAAGGGCGGGGAAATGAAATATGAGAGGCGCCTTTTTTTTATTTTAAGAATGACCTGGTCACGGCCTAGAGCCATGACCCACCAACCGCGACCAATTAATGAAGCTAAGCTGCGTGGTCTACTGCCTACTGGTCACGGCCCATAGCCGTGACCCATGCCAAGAAATGGTCACGGCCTCCAGCCGTGACCCCATATGTATGTGTGTTGTGCTTCGTCATACCTATGGTCACGGACCAAGTCCGTGACCCATCCGCGACAAGGTTTGGAGGGAATTTTGGCGCGAATTTGGCGCCAAAATGGTCACGACCTGGTTATAGCCCAAGTCCGTGACCCACAGTGGTCAGGGATTTGGGCCGTGACCACCTCCAGAGCATCCATGACTCAATGTGGTAATGAATATGGTCACGTCAAAAATTGAGATGGTCACGGCCCAAGTCCGCGACCAGCTGGTCAGGGACTTGGGCCGTGACCAACTGGGCGTTACCATTCGCAGGATTTGGTGTAGTGTCTACTTCCTTAGATACAATATTCGCTAAGAAAAAATTAAATTCATTTTCACAAGTGTACCTCTGTTCGGCCCTCCTATGATGAGTTTAGAGCAACGTTCACATCTTATAATGAACATCTGACGAAGGAACTTGTGGTCAAACTGTACCTGAGATCCTTCCATTAGCATATCATTCCCCTTCTAAATGTGGTGGCTGACTCTCACCATTATAGCTTTCCTCCGACGAGCCAAGAAAAATTTTACTCCAAATTTTCACTTTCGGTTAGTCACACTTTTCCATATGCCTAAGCCTTTGGATATTAACCTCCATTGCCTAACACACACAATATCAGTATTTCTAGAATTTCCATTGATGGTTCTCTTTAATTTAATGTTTCGTCTGACTCGCTCCCAATCCAATCATGTTGGGTGAGTTTAATTTAGCACTACTTCCCACTATAGCGGTACTTGAAAATCAGATGTTGTGCCCTAGCCGTCTTTACCATCCTGGCTTCCAGTGCCATAATCAGGATGACCTCAACTACGGTCATCCTTCTTAAATATTCCCTATAACCTCAATTGAGCTCTACCTCCTGCCATTCGTCCAACGGCCCTTCCCTATCACACTTTATTATTCGACACACGAACACACCTGAGCGCCAATAAGTGTCACTAACATATACGTTATAGCAGGAGAACGGAATCTCACTAAAGAAATCAATAATCTAAACATAGGGCTCTATATCAAAGAAAGCTACCCGGGAAGCATAATATGCCGCACAGATCCTAAAGGACACTAGAACCTGATGCTCTGATACCACCTGTGACACCTTGCCTAATTAATTACCGGGTGATTAGTCCTTACTTAATTAATTTATGAATATCAAGTTGGTTCAGATAATGCATCACTGTCGAAAGACACAAATTATAATTCAATAGCAACTAACCACTTATTTAAAACGGTTGGTGTCAAAATTTTATCTTGTTATTAACCATCATCATTAAAGGGAAATATTTAATCATCACTATACATCACAATAGCATAAGGAAATAACTAATTGCATTAATAAAGAGCTGGGGTAAACACTTCCAGTCAAAATCCAATAAAATAATTAAATAACATGAAATCAAAGTCTAATAATCGAAAAAAACTAACTCTAAATGTCTGAATGTAAAATGGGAGGGACGACATGTCCAACTGAAGTAAATAACGGATAAATGAGAAGAAATAGAATCAAAAGCGTTTACTAGCAATATCCTGTGGTTTCCATAGTAGTTATAGCTCGACAAATGAATGGAATCTCCTAAGCCTGGTGTCCTTGTGACTGAGCACCTAAAATGAAGGAACAAGAAAAGAGATTTTCAGAAAAATGGGTCAGAGCCCGAGTAGAAAACAGTTTAAATATAGCAAGTGCTTAAATTGGTTAATTAACACAAATATTATTCATGTTAACTTAGCTTACTCACTGGAGATGCTCACCTCTCATCTAGTGTGCACACCTAACGAGTCTAACTACCCATACTAGTCATTATACTTGGCCTGACTACACGTAGTATAACCACTATGCTGGATAAAATATCTAATTAACCCCAAGACAATATATTTCTGTTATTTATGAATAGGTTTAAAAAAAGCTTTAACTCATTCTCATAACATTCTTGATTCTTAACTGGTGACCCAATAAGTATATATTTTAATAAAGTGGCCAATATGAAACACATAATAGGAACTCAGTATACATATAAAATCTCTCTCTCTCTATATATATATCAATACTGCACCCATGGTTAAGAAACCTTCGGTGCTAGGCGTACTCGGCTATCTGGTCTCATTGCAACGCTCATGCATGAAGGACAACGGGTTCAATCTCTCAAGAATCAATAAAACATATACACATATTGGAGGCGAACATAGTCCCAAGGCGATGAACTACGCACATACCTACGCACCCATACGACCGTTAACACTATCGTTTTCACAGGTAGCCCGTACCTAGGTTCCATGCTCTAGTGGTACGACTCAAAATCCCCCGAAGACACACAAGATAGGGTCGTCCACAATGCGCTAACCTCCGTTCGATAGCCAGTAGCTAGGTATGTCATACACAAAATATTCCAAGTAATAAGCATGCACACAACTTATACAACTTAATAGGCGTTCACGCAACCCAATTACCATAATACGTAAGTAGTAGTATTATTTCTACCCTTTATATATATATACTCTCTTGAACCTAACTCCCCTCGGTTCTATGAACTTTTTTACATCCCGAGAATAATCACACTCCTAATTCAATATTAACTCCGAAGTTAGGTCACTCGTCATTCACGTAGGTTATTTCTGTCACTTGGATAACCCTAGGATGCTTAATAACCTAATCAGACTCAAAAAGTGTCAAAAAGTGTATTCTGGAATCTTGTTAGAAGTCAAGGGATTCTCGTTCGAACGAGGTCATTCGAACGAAGTTCTCACTTCGAACGAACTCAACATCTCGTTAAAAGGGTCATTGGAATTCTTTTTGGAAGTCTCGTTCGAACGAGGTCGTTCGAACGACCTGGGCAGACTTCGAATGAGAAATCCGAGCTGACCATGTTCTTCCCCAAAAATCGATTTTTCCAACTTTCAATCTTTAATTTCAGACAAAAACTCCACCCCACTCTAATTGCATGTTTTAAAATAATTCTAATCACCATAGGACCTTATTAATGTAAATTAGTGTACAAATCCTTATGTGTATTCAAAGGGAATTCATCAATTTCTTAAATCTCTAAAAATTCTCATAAAAAGAACCCAACAGATTTTTATTATTCTAAACCCTTAATTTAACTCGTTTTTTAACATGAAACCTTTAGATTTATCAAAATACAAAGGGAAATTTCTCTACATGCATACCCATCTCCAATTTCTAAGATTCTCCACAAATCAGTCTAATTAAACCTAGTTTTCTTTGCAACAAGTTTATATCATCTAATCTAAATCAACACGAACAAAATAATGCTAAAAGAGGATCAAGATAAACACTTGCCTTGGAATGGACTTCTGACTCTTGGGTTGAATTTGGTATGTGGTAGATCCTCTCGTAGTGATCGACACTTAAGTGTAATTCTTGGTGGAAAATCTTGAGTTATTGGCTTAGTTCTCCTATGGGGTCTTCTTCCTCCTTGGTTCTCTCTCTCTCTCTCTCTCTCTCTCTCTCTCTCTCTCTCTTTCACGTACGTTGAAATTGACAGTAACCTCTAACCCACGTAGCTTTTATTTTAATCTTAATTTTCATCCATTTAATTACTCAAAAATCCCAAAAGACCAAAATACCCCTTCGGGGTATCGTTTTGAGCTAAAATGTCCCGGACTCCAAATAAAACACCCGAGTAGTGTTTTCTCACTATTTCGACCATTCCGGATACATTGGCGCACTCAAGTTATTTAAAAATAATTTACCTTTTTAACCCCCAAATTTATAATAGTGACGCGACTCATACGTGCATCCCAAATAATTATATCTTAACTGTCGTGTATCTCGCCCCGACAATATTATTATTTTCAAAACCATCTATTACGTTACTCACTACATAATATTCGACATAATTATTACTCAACATGATTTCACCATAATCATTTTCGATAACTACTAACTCTAGTCACGTTAGTAATTATTACCATTAAGTCGAATTAATTATCAATTAAATCTTCTCTCTTAAATTATTTAATCCAAATTTCCATAATTTCATAATAAAATAAATATACGTAAAAATACGGGGTATTACAGTTTCTTCTCTTCCATTTGGCTTTTCGGTATACTTCCTATATACGTGTACCGCTCCCTTTGCGGTTTGGTTTTAATAACATTTATCTATAAAAAAAACATAGGTATATTGATACTAAATTTGCGTCTAGTTAATTTCACCATTCTTTCGCCCAATATTTGGGTTGAAAATTTATTTGTGAAGTTTTGTTCGACTAAACATTAAATTGGACATTTATTTAAGGACGAAACATCATTTAACTCATTTTAAAAGAATAATGTTTAGAACAAAAAGGAGGTTTGGAAGGCCCTTAAATTATAGATTTTCACCTTAAAAATTCTAAAAGCTACTTCAAGGTGCCTTTTATTTCCAAAAATTACATTGATCTCTCTATAATTTTATGAATTACTATATAGAAAAAAATTCGAAAAACTCGAGGGGGTCCCGCCCCACTCAAGACTCTTTGAGGATGCCAATATGTATGTATAATAGTTGGTTTAATAACACCTTCTTGAACACACTTTATTTTTTTGCATGGTGATATTTGAACCTCTAGTACTCAATGTGTTCATATGAATTTCTTAAATTTAGGGTAATACTTCTAAAATTACAAAATAAATAGAAAATTTCTTAGCAATTTTTATTCAGAAATTGACATTTTCTTAAGAAATATTGTTAAGAAATTTATAATTTTGAAATTACATTAAAATTAGGAAAAAAGAAACAATGAACCCTGAAGTTTAAGGCCACTTGTAGTGTTTCTCATTATTAGAATTTGACAAGTTGAACGCTGAAAGTACATTAGGTTTTCAACAAGAATCTTGACCCTGCCTAGGGTTGGCAATTTTGCACGGGTTCTATCATGTCATGTTCGGGTCATGGCATATCGGGTTCGTGTTAAATTCTAGCTCACTCAAAAGCCAACCCATTTTATTAATTGTGTTAAATGACCTAACACTAACTCGACATGTTTAATAATCAAGCCATCTTCGAGTTGACACAGATAACCCATTAACCGAGACAAAAGACTAATATCTTATTTGTTAACCAATTATAACACTCAAAGAATCACCATATACTAAAATATGATTGATTTATAATTCTAGCAACAAATAAATATTTTATTATCTAACTCTCCAAGAATTTTATATAATGCCGTATCAAAATATATAGATAGATATTGAATATGTTCTCCATTATTTAATTAAATGAGTTTATTCATATAAATTTTGAGTTATCCATATTTGCATACCCATTTACTATTCTTGTTGGCACCACCATGTCATTTTCAGGATCGTGTCCAGAAATGATCAACCCTAACCCGCTAACTTTGTGTTGGGCTCGTGTCATGTCAAAAATTGATACTATGAACTCTGACATTGTTTGAGAAAGTTAACGAAGTAATGACGTCATAGCTTATTTGGCTAATGGCGTGGCGAAATCTTTCAAAGGTAAATTAAATTATGTCATGTGAGAAATAATATAGAAAAATAAAAATAAAAAAATAATAGTAAAGGGAAATTATTGAAAAAAATAATATATCGGGAAAAAAAATAAATTATAAAAAAGGGAGGTTAAAACTCTAATATTTAATTTAAGAACCTAAAAACCCTCAAAAACCTTAAAAATAAAAGAAAAAGGAGAAAATACTAAAAAAGTATTCATAAATATTTTTTTTGAAAAATAAGATAACCCCTTAAAGATAGCAAAATGGAGACAAGTTAGAAAATTTATTTTAAAATATGGAAAATAAAGAATAAAGAAAACCATTAATATAGCAAAAAAGGGAGAAATCAATCGCCCAACCCACCCAAGTTGACCAACCCCACCTCACCCCACCCTATCCAAATCACACACAGAGAGAGAGAGAGAGAGAGAGAGAGAGAGAGAGATTTTACTTTCTTTTGTTATTATTTTTTAATTATTTAGAGAGAAATAATATCTCTAAAAAAATGCAAAACTTAATGTACTTCGGGGTTTAATTTGTCATATGTAAGAATTCAAACAAACATTGCAAATGACCCTAAAATTTAGAGTTCATTGTGTCTTTTTCACTTTTCCAAATAAATAACCACATCATCATTCAGTTAAATTTCTTAATGTACTTCAGGGTTTAATTTTTCAATTTTAAATATTGAGAGAGACAATGGAAATGACCCTAAACTCACTGGTTCATGATATATTTTTCCTTGGGAATAATGTTATAATTGTTTAAATAAATCTTTACAATTTTTTCACGTTAGAATTTATAGCCTTTATTAGGATGCTTTCTTAGATCTCCACGAATTTATTTCATAAACATAAATATTATTGAAAACATCGAGCAACAAAATTATAATGGTCACTAATTTGAATAACAAAATGATATGTTAGGCCTTCTTAATGGGCATTACGTCAAATAAATCTCCGGAGGACTTAATAGGGACATGACTTCACTAAAAGACGTGTGTTTTCTTGAAGAAATTTGAAATGTGCTTGCCAAAATTAAACAAAATCCTTTAATAAAAATATCAAGAGTGTTTATTTTATAAACTTTTTAGTCCAATATTTTTTTTAAATGGGTCTTTGACAATGATGTTAGCATAAGGTCTGAGAAAAATATGCATAACAACGCCGATCATTTCCGTAGGAATCGGAATGAGAACTTTAAGAGGGATGAGTCAGAAAGATGTTTTGGTCGGAGAGTTATGGCGATCGGGTAGCTGAGTGCCACACTAAACTTAGGAAGGAGGTCAAGAAACCAATAGAATATAATGTCACACTTAGTGATAATGATTCGGATGAATGACCTAATTCCCCCATTTAGTGCAACTTCACCGCCTGCATGGCTATTCATTTGAGCTTTGGTGAGAAAAATCTTTCCACGAAGATATTTCTTTGCGTGACACTTCTGAAGCCATAATTTGTGGTTCCTAAGTGAGTGATGGTTGTGAGAGTGGAGACGAGAGTGAGGATGATTGAGATGTAAAAGAGAGTGAACTCTAAGTTGCCTTCAGTGAATTGTATGAGGAAACTTTGAAGGTGATGAATGCTAACTTAAACTTAGAAGCTAGGTTGATGGTACGTGCCATAGTGAGTGATGAGAGTGTTTTGATTGAGGATCTTAGGACACGAGCCAAAATTAAGAGATGTTGGTGCTTTTTCTCCACAACAGAATGTTGCTCAAGTCTTTCCACACAAGAGAATTAATAAAGAACTCCTTTAGAGTGAAAAAATTATATAAACAGAAGCTCATGTGCATTACCAGATCAAAACTTCTTAATGACCTTATCAAATTGATTCTTAATTATAGAGAAAAATCGAGGTATAATGAAGCTAACATCAGACTTTTGTTTCATAAGGTAAATCCATATAAACCTAGTGCAATAATCCACAAGAGTTAAGAAATATCTATAACCAATATTTGTAGAAACATGATAGGGTCCCCAAGTATCACAATGTATAATATCAAACGCAGATTTAGACAAATTGTTATTTGAAACAAATGTGAGTCTTCTTTGTTTAAGGGGAAGATTGAACAAGAAGATTGTTTATGTTCGGTATAAACAGAAGGTATGTAAATCCTTGAGCAATTCAAGTTTCTTAAAGGATAAATGCCCAAGTCTACTATGCCAAATATGAGAATTGATATTATTGATTCAGAAAAGGTAATGTTACAAGCATTATTATGTGGAGAAGAAGAAATAGAGTCAGCATCCATGATATAAAAATTAGCAATCCTTTTACCCTTGCCAATCATCTTCAAGGTGTGCAAATCCTGAATAACACATGAATCAATAAGAAATTTCAGATTGATAGAGGTATCTTTGGTTAAAGCACTCACAAAAATTAGATTAAATTTGAATTTGGGCACAAACAATACATATTGAAGTATCAAAGAGGGACTGAGCCTCACTTATCCAATAAAATAAATACAAGGATGCTCTTATGATCAGGTCAAGTAACAAAGGCATTTTGTATATGAGTCATTCGAATGCTGATTGAGTATAACATATATGTCTCATTAGACCAAAATCAATTATCCAATATCTAGGTGATTTCAATATTAAATTTAGAGAAACTATGAAACAAATACCTGATGCATGAGCACAAGAAGCATTAGTAGATGTTCTAGTCTTTGCGGCAATGAGGTGAGTGCTAAGCATTATCATTAAATGTTAGTATTATGAGGGGTTCAATATTTGAACAACGTTATCAACATTCCCTTGAGACATGGTTTAATAAAAAACCGAGGTTGAGACTTGATTGACATTAGTATTAATCATTGAAGCAGAGGAATCTGATTTTTGTCTTAATTTGTGTTGAGGGATACAACCATGGAGTTTGCAACACTTGTCAACTGTATGTCCAGTATATCCATTGTGAGTGCAAATAGGCATTTCCTTCTTTTGATTCTTATTGTAATTTGGGGCATTATTAGGCTTAGAAGTTTCACCTCTCAGAGAGAAAGCCATGGAATGAGAGCTAGCAGCAGATCTAATAATCAAATTGACATTTCTTTGATTTCCCTCGTGAGAAAAAAGCAAAAACATTACTAATGAGGCAATATGATCTATTAGGAACAATTGACCTCGAACTTGAGCAAATGAATCATGAAATCCCATCAAGAAAGACATCACATACTCCACGTGATAATGATATGCAACTTGTCCCACCACAATTACACTTTCCGCATGAACAAATGGGTCTATAATTACTAAGTTCTTCCTAAATAGTCTTCAACTTAATAAAATAGGAACTAATATTGGGTTGGCCTTTAGTAAGATATATTGCTTATATTCTGAATTGATAAATGTGTGGTCCATTTCTTTGTCGATATCTCTCCTTAAGATCTATCCAAATTTCATATCCAGATTCGGAATATATGACACTAGCAGAAATCTCCTTTGAAACAAAGTTAAGAGTCCATGAAAAAACCATGTTGTTATTTCTAATCCAAGAATTGAGAAGAACATCATTATCTGCGGTCGGGAATATATCTATCAATGAATCCTAATTCGTTCTCGACAGATAAGGAATTACCATGGTTCTGTGCCATTGTGGAATAGGGAAAAAGAATAATAGAGAAGAATCAGAGAAAAATTAAGGAAGCAAAAAATTGCTCTGATATCATATTGATTCAGAGAGTAGAACAATAGAGGAATTCTTACTAAATCAAAGTTGAAAGTACAAGAAGCTCTGATAAGCTCTATAAATAACAACACGAACAAATTGAAGTTAATAAACTACCAAACTGATGGAAGCTAACTAACTAACGAACTTAACACTATTTTTAATAAAAACAATAACAAAAAAAATTTATAACGGTCATTAATTTGAATAATAAAATTATATGTTAGTCCTACTAAATGGGCATTACGTCAAATAAATTTACGGAGGACTTAATAGGGAGGTGACTCCACTAAAAGATGTGTGTTATGCTTGAAGAAATTTGAAACGTGCTTTCCAAAATTAAACAAGAGCTTTTAATAAAACTTTCATGACTTATTCTTTTATTAAAATTTTAGTCCAATATTTAAAAAAAAATTATCTTTTAGTCTTTGAGAATGATGTTAGCACAAGGATTGTGAAATTAACCTTGTGTTCAGTTCATGGTGTTAATATCACTAGGAGGGACTGAAATGAAAAATTGTTAAGGACTAAACATTAATGAACCTAATTAAATGATTGTATTTCAATACATTATTAAACTAAAATAAAATTCAATCGTTGATATTGAAGTGGAAATTTGTTGGTATTGTATTTAAAATATATATGCGGAGCACATTGAGTAATTTAGTCGTATTGTATTTCTAGGGTTGCAGTAGTTCTATATCTGAAAACTCTACTTCCCCCGTGAAGCGCGAAGTGGAGTCCATCTAAAACTAGAACTAGTAATGCATATTCCTTGTATCACTCGGATAAGATAAGCTCCCATCCTCCCGCTGTGTCTATATATAGACATGCGTATCATTAACATAATGATTCCAACATATCAGCTTATAGTATTTGTCATCAAGTTGGGAGTACGTTGAAGTATTCAACTCATGGCCTCATCAAGCAATTATAATTATGATTTATTGGATTCTTATTACCATCACTATGTTGACCATGATTCCAGCATTGAAGAGATACCTGTTAGCATATACGATGCAGATATGCCATTCCCAGACTCGACTACAAGGAAAAAGAAGCCTAAACCCAGCGAATGGCTTGGATTCTTGCCGTGCTTGGAGTTTTTGAAACTCCTCGTTTTTAATAAATAAATAAATAGGGCTCTTTTGGTGTTTGTGACTGTGGGATTAGTATTTGTAATTCATTGTTGGGGTTCAAATCCTCCCGTCTGTTTGAATGTAATTTTTCATTGATACCTATAAAAGATGTTATGGGTGGTTTGATAATATTTATACATGTAATCACTTCTTCTTATACTTGCTTGTAATTATGGAGAAGTAGCCATTGAGATGGCGTTTCATGGTTTTCTCGGTTCTTTGTGGAGCCGCAATTGTTAAAATCAACCTCGTAAAATCAACATGAAAATAATGAATTGTTGCTTAGGATTAACGTATTCGGATCAATAAGATTGTCTCCAATAGTTGGTCATTTTACGTGGTAAATTTAACTTATTTTATACGGATAATTTGGTTCTACTCAATTGTACAGATGTTTCTGAAAAAGTTTAGACCATGACGGGTGAAAACAATTTTAAATAATTCCAGTGACACTTTAGTTCTTCTCAACTGTCCTTGCATGTTAGTGTGTCGTTGTATGTTAGTTTTATGGTTATCGAAAAACGAAATATCGAAATCGAAATCAGTGTCTTTTTTATGGTTGATTTTGGTTATTTTCTTCTTATTTTTTAAAATATGCATATAAATAAGTTTAGGTGCATGGTACAAAAAATATCATTATGTACCGAGTATTATCAAAATTAAATTAAAAGAGAAATTTATCAAAATTTATCGTATTTTTCAAAAAATCTATTTGACCGCAAAAGACCGATTTTATCGATGTACCATGTGATTTTATGTTGGTTTATGAGCTAGTGTACGCGCTGATAAAAGTGGTTATTTTGGTTTCTTGTATTCAAAGTTGGTTTGGTATTTATCAATCAAATCGACCGAAAATTAGCTCTCCTTAGCGTGTACGTGAATTTTTTGTTACGTAAATGTAAAATTTTGTAACGTGTAGAATATGACCATATTTGTGAAATACTAAAATTAGAACATATAAAAGTTACACAAATTAAGGAAAAAAATGGTTTATATGGTTTCAACACGTCAAACGTAGACTAATAAATGCCTTGTACGGAAGAGTAGCTTAGTTAGTACTTATGACGACAATAGTGTAGGAGTCGGCCTAAATTGACTTGGTGCAATATAGTAAAAAATGACATGATATGATGTGAAGGGAATAAAAAGTAAGGATTTATATAGTCGATCCTAAATGATTAGAAAAATAATTTACTGAGTTGAGATTAACACATATATGTGATTAGCTTATAAACTAATAAGGTATAATTTGCCACTCTTTGTGTTTGGAAGGAAGGAAAACGTAAATTTATATGTTTCTCCAATTATATCCTTAAATTACAATACCTGAATTAATTTAAAATGTTATAATAGTAATTAATGTCTATTTGAGTAATTAATGGTCCCATGTCCCTCTTTCCCACTCTTCCTCCCACTTTTGGAGGATACAAGTGGTTATGAAGAAAAATGCATCATTCCACTTTTCTTTCCTTCCACTTTTTCTCGTATACCAAATAAATGAAAATGTTTCCTTCTTTCTATTTTTCTTTTCTCCATTTTCCATCTTTTCACCTATCTCTAGTTGTGAGATTAAAATTGGGGCTACTAGCATTTAACTCTATTGGTGTTTAGTGGAATTTTCACACTAGTCTCTAATATTTCAAAAGTCGCACAAAAAACTTAAAAGTTTAGAAAATGGCTCGATCAAGCATAGCGTTAAACCTTCACCGAAACTCTGAGGATTAGGATCAAATTGTTGGAAATTAATATTCAGTGTCGAAATTAATTATTTAATTTCAATTATATTAAATTCCGAATTTATGAATTTCCCAATTATGTGGTCTTGATAAATATCAGATAATTAATTAGGAACGTGATAAATACGAATATTAGAAGATTGGGTCAATCTTATCCGTTAGTCACATGATGGTTAGTGGCATTAGTGGGAGACTTGAAAAAGAGTCCCACCTTGACTAGGATTCCGGGCCTCTTCCCCTTATAAATAGAGGAGCCGTACACCATTTGGGGTTATCTCATAACACACTATTTCTGAGGTGGGAGAGAAACTCCGAAATTCCATTAGAGTGTATTTTTTCCAAGAAGGTAGATTGATGGAACAATTAATCAAGATTGATCCTTGATCAAGGTAAGTCTTATTTTCTATCTTTTAGACATATATTGTGAAAACATGAAGATCCAAGATCCTTTTATTAAGAACAATTGTATGCTAAAGTTTAATCATATTAATGTGTTCGTGATTAATATTAGGGTGTTCTTAAGAATGATTTCATATGTGGTATCAGAGCTAAAGTTTAAGATCTCATGATTTTCCTTATTGATGTTCCTCTATAATGAAATATGTGCCTGAGACTTTCTGCGACATTTTTATTTATGTCATTAAATTGCTTTTGTGCCTGAGACCTTCTGCGACGTCTTATTTCTGTCATTAAATCTGCTCTTAAAGTCTGTCTGAGATTTCTGTGACGTTTTTTTTCTGTCGCCAATACTCACTGGTGAAAATGAAAGGTCAAAACCTGCTCGGAATTTTACGAAACTGACATGGTCGACTGGAAACTTCGAAATAAATAAAACCCATGGTATACAATGGGCACCACCTTACTTTTGCGTTTTGACGTCGTTAAGACCCTTATAATTGCGTTTTTGACGTTTTAGGTAATAATGTTGACGTCAATATCTCACTCCAGAAAATTGATTTTTGAATTCCGCAAATTATTTTGAGATCCTCGAGTAATTATCTACATCCTTGTGGTGCTAATTCAAATTTTCTATTTTTGGCAAAAATTATGATTTTTTTCCGAATATTATGTATTTTTTTTCACAACGGGGGATGTTTTTTATGTTCATGGTTGTTCTAGTATTCATGTTATGTATTATTTGGTATTGATGAAAGGGTTCAATATAAAATTTTGAATATTAGATGTATGATAATGTGTTTGACAATAACATTTTGATATATTAGGTTATTGTGCATAATTTATATTTGGTAGCCCAAAGGTCCTAATGTATTATGAATTGATGTTTAGACAATAATATTTATATGATGTTGGATGGGGAAGACGTGAAAGTGTCTTAATCTATAATTGTAAATATTATATTATTGTGTATGCATCTATATTTGGACTATTAATTATACATTAAGTTTTGAGTATAATATTTTTGGGGGCATCTATTTTACATAAATAATGTTTATGACTTTCAGAAAAAGTATATATATATATATATATATATTTTTTAATTCCGTCGAATATTTGAGATTCTAGAGTAATTTTCTACAGTTCAATGATGCTAACTCCTTTTTTTTTGGAAAAATTTAAGTTTTCCTATATTTCATGTATGTTTTATCTAGAACTGTGATAAAACCTTGCTCTAATGATTCTTTTTTTAGTTGAATATTCATGCCAAACACAGGCCAATATATTTCATATGGTAGGATATTAGACTTACGTTATTGTTAATATTCATATTTTGATGACTCTCGTGCCAAACACAGGCCAATAATTCATATTGTTGAATATTATGATATTCGTGTTTTAATGAGTCTCGTGCCAAACACAGGCCAACGATTCATATAGTTAAAAATCAGAAATATTGTTTATTCTAAGGCTAGTACTCCCATTATGTTGAATTAAATGCCAAACACATGCTACCATTCATATGTGCGGATACTAGATTTATTCGTTGTATACATGCATATTTGAATTAATGACTTGCAAATTTTGAGACTCATAAGTAGGTATTCATTCAGTTTAATCAAATGTCAAATACAGTCTAAGATTACATGTGAAGATACTATACTTGTAGTCATTTCAGATTATCCTAATGTTTGTTATAAGGTTAAATTGAAGCGCAACACATGCTCAAATTTGAATCAAATAAACATTGAAATTTTTGTAAATGTTAAATAATTGACATCAATGTTAAAAAGTCATATTTACATATGCCACTAGTATGATAATTGTGATTATAATTGTATTGTGCATTAGTATGACCATGAATGATTTGGGTCAATATTTCTAATTTATTACTCGTACATAAGTGATGAAGCGAAAGTAAATGATTTATGTCTTCCATTTACTATTATTTGTGTAATATCTCATGTAAACTCTTTGTCTATTTGATTTTCACATTGTGTCTATTTTTTTATGAATTTCAAGTTAGGGAATAGACAATAATATAATTATTCATGTATTATGGGTATTTTGAACATATATGCGTATCTATAATATTTATATAATATAAGGTTTGGTGTTCATTAAAGTGCTCAATTCCAGAAGATATAAATATGGGACTAATGCATTAATATTATGCATATTTTGGTTGCCTACGGGTCCATGTATGATATTGAATGCTAGGATGATGATACTTTATGATGTTGCATACATATTATTGTTTATTCATTTATTGTGATTACAATAATTGAACAAAATGTTAGTGGTGATATATATTTTGGGAAGGTAATAATGGTCGTCAAACGCAGATGCCATATTTTCTTTCACTATCATATCACCAATTAAGTTTATGAAAACCATAAACATGAATAATTCAGTTTATTGATCATGCGATATTTAATGAAAATAAGTGAAAAATTTATTGACTTATGTATGTAAGTCTTTATGTAATGTAATATTCATACTATGAAATGTTTGGTAGTCACTACAGTGACCCAACTAGAATGGGAATGAATATTAAATGTAAAGATGACGGTAGTAGTAACTCATGATGCTTATAATTGTAAAGATATTAATGGGGTATATTGAGTTTATTTCTTCAAGCAAGGTTATTCCTTACAGGGAATCAATTTTGGGTGATTGAATGAACATCATAAATCACATACATTATTATAGTATGTGAAAATAAGTTGTGCACAAATATTGTGTACAATATAATGAAATAACATTATACCCAATAAAGTAATCTACAAGCATCATATAATCGATATTTCACGGTTACTACTGAAGAAAACTCACGGCTATGCACTCAATTTATTATCATGTAATCGATGTGTGTGTTGTTAAATCAAAGCATTAATGAAGTGAACAATTTATGTCATTATCTTATCACATATTATTGTATCCCATTTTGTTTCTCTAAAAATTTCATATTTAATTTCATTAAACAAATTAAGTTTGTTTACATATTGCACACTCGGATTAATAATGATAAAGATAATATGTATCTTTTATGATTTGATACGAGTTTTTCATCTCAGTAGAGTTTGCAAGTTATACTTACTGTGTTATAGAAAGTATTTACTTTTGATGCAAGGATTTCTTACAAAACAAACTAGAAATGATAATAAGATTCTTTTCTTTTGTTCTTGGGGAATCAAATCACTATTTGTTTTCATAAACACTCAATTTTTTGGGGGGGGAAAATGTTTGTCTAGACTTGATCGTTAGAGATATGTTCTAAAGAATCTTTTGATGTATATTTTTTTCAAGGGTTATGATATTCCTTTTGATGTTCTGTACAAAATAAAGTTTGGACATAACTCTTTAAAGATTTGTTTGATCCTACATCATAATCGTAGCGTTATTGATGAAACTCTTTAAATCTTCTGCCCAATTAAATCTAGACTTTTTTCATAATTTTTGTGGACAAGATTTTTGTAATGTCTCTTACAAATTTTGATAGTCGAGTTGTGCTCTTAAGGTATTACGATGTCTAATATAAGGATGACCTATGTGGCCCAACTGGGAGATTATGAGAAACTTCCCTTAAAGTGGACCTACATAGATCATATAATTGTCATTGATACGTATTTAATGCATTAAAGTCAAATTCATTATGAAAGGTGAAATTAGTGGTAGTAGAAAATCATGAAATATGATTATAAAGGAAGGTAGGGTACTTATCCCATTACCTATAACCTTCTTGAATACTTGTTCTTCTGGTTGTTAGACTGTCTAAACAACAAAGAACAAATAAATGATCAACCACTAAATGATAGTATTGTCACCGTGAGAGAAATGTAGATAAAATCATAAGGAATGGTATTAAGAAGATCCTAAAAGGTCTACTATTCTAGATGATTATGTGATGTATCTGCATGAACATGAATTTGGCTTAGGGATAAATAATTACATGATTTTATTTTCAAAAGTCATAATAAGTGAAACTAATAGACTACAACTAAGTTTAAAATGTCGTTGAATTACATAATTGACGCACTAAAGTCGGGTATGAGGGGGTCATCAAGACCAAACGCGACACTAACGGTAGTTAAACGAGATAAATCTAAATTATAGTAAAATATTTCACCATTAATGAAGAAAAGGTTATAAATGAACATTCTCAATTATATGTAAGGACATGAAATTCTTATGACATTAGTAGCTCATTATGATTGAGAGTTACATGAAGTGGATGTGAAAATTACTTTTGGAGTCTTATAAACCATGTGTATATGTTTAGGAGATCATTTTATAAACATAAGTTTCTCACATGACGTATTTTAAGAAATAATATCATTATTTTTTTAATCGTTGTATGTTTGTATATAACTTAAGATGAGTGGGAGTAAGTTTATATATTTTCTCTATATACAAGCATGAATTTAGAAAGTAGAGAATCAAAATAATTTTATGGGTTTAAAAGTTGTGTATGAAATAATGAGATACTTAAAGGACTATATGCTCACATTTATGATGTATGTGTTCATTTAAATATGAACAATTATTATGAATCAGATTTACTAGTTGTACGGATGGTATGAATTTCGCTCTTTCTTAAGTATATTTGTTTTGGTTTATCAACCAATATAATAAAGGAGTGAACCACAATCCATCCATTAACTATTGTGAAAGCTGAGTTTGTAGCGTGCTTGATGCGACAATTTATGTATTTTGGCAGCGTGACTTCATTTCGGGACTTGGAGTTGTTGACACTATTATCAAGCCGCTGAAATATTATGATAATGTCGTTGCAATCTTCTTTATGAAGAAATGTTAGGTATTCCTAAAGTAACTAAGCACGTTGAATGAAATACCTATCAGTGAAAGAAGAAATTCAGAAATACCTATCAATGAAATACCTATCAGTGAATGCATGAATATGATTATGAATTATTGTTGACAGAAATAGTCCTTATTCAAAAAGACATTATGAGGCTATTATGATACCCAATATTAAAGGCTTAGTTCAATGAAACATTGGTGTTGTGGTACATGGAAGGAACCATGCTCTTGAATAGCATGGAACCGTCATGACTCGCATCCGTGAATTGTTTGATTTAAGCAAACTATATTTATCAGTTATTGTGCACCTTATGGTACCTAATTTAATTATGAAGATTATTAAGACCAAGTGGGAGACTGTTGGAAATTAATATTCAGTGTCGAAATTAATTATTTAATTTCAATTATATTAAATTCTGAATTTATGAATTTCCCAATTATGTGGTCTTGATAAATATCAGATAATTAATTAGGAGCGTGATAAATAAGAATATTAGAAGATTGGGTTAATCTTATCCGTTAGTCACATGATGGTTAGTGGCATTAGTGGGAGACTTGAAAAAGAGTCCCACCTTGACTATGATTCCGACCCTCTTCCCCTTATAATTAGAGGAGCCCTACACCATCTGAGGTTATCTCATAACACACTATTTTCTGAGGTGGTAGAGAAACTCCGAGATTCCATTAGAGTGTATTTTTTCCAAGAAGGTCGATTGATGGAGCAATTAATCAAGATTGATCCTTGATCAAGGTAAGTCTTTTTTTCTATCTTTTAAACGTATTTTGTGAAAACATGAAAATTCAAGATCATTTTATTAAAAACAATTGTATGCTAAAGTTTAATCATATTAATGTGTTCGTGATTAATATTAGGGTGTTCTTAAGAATGATTTTATACAAATAATGTCAAGGACCAAAGTGAAACACATATTAAATTTTGGGAACCAAAGTGAAAACAAGTGTAGGACGAATTAATTCATTTTTAGTTTTTAAATGTGCTATATTTTTTTACTCATACAAATATTACACATCTAAAACCTATGGTGAGACTCCTTAAATAACGAGCCAATAGCTAAGACTTAAAGGATTCTCTTGTGAAAAACAAGATCAAAAAACAAAACTCCATTATCATTAGGTCACCTCCTCATGCTTTGCCATAAAACTCAAAACAAATGAGAATTCTTACTGAAGTATCTTTATGAGGACACTTTATTAACTTTGTTTTACTTACACTCTGAAATTAATATAGTTTGACTGACAATACTTTAAAAACGCAAAAAAGTGTCAATCCACTGCCTCATGCACATGATTTTCACAACCGAATTTAACTCCTTGAAACCAAAGGAATTCAAGATACCACATATTGTATGGATGCCACATGTTGAGTTTGATATTGCCTCTTAAACAAAACTTAGAGTTTAATACAAAGATTAGTTGCGTCCTCATACAAAATCACACTCAATTAATCAAACCAAATATCGAGGTATATTTCTACAAAGATAATCACGAGAATTTAAAAAAATCATGTTTTTCAAAATATGCCTCTTCCTCCTCACGGAGTTGGGTGGGGTTGTTTTTTAATTTTTAATGTATCCCATGTGCTATTTGGTTTTTCACTTTAATCCTTCGCCAAATAATTTATCAACCCGAGAGTCCCACGTTAATCCCTGAATATGCGTCCCACTTAGCACTCTGATGCTATTTAACCCTTATGCCCTTGTTTTTATTAATGATTTAACGGTTCGCCATATATTGGCTTTTATTGAGACATTGGTCAAACTTTGGTATTTTAGGTGCCCACTTTTGAAACATTAGGGACTAGAGTGAGAACCACCAAGCTTAAGGGGAGTAAAATGCTAATAACCATATAAATTATTTATGTGTGATTTAATCCTTATATATGTTTATGTGCATGTATGTGTGCGTGCATTACTGATAAATAAATTATTTATGTAACTTGTTATTTAAATTAAATTTAGAAACAATTGAAAATGATTTTCAAATACCCGTATTAATTTTGTTTTTAAGGTTAAGAATAACTAAAGAGAAATAGATCAATAGAATACCATACCTTTGAGCCCACAATATTAGTAGATCTAAATATACGATCCAAAATTCTATAACTCTCAATCAATGACTTACGAACCTGGATCTGATTGGTTGGTATTTCAATATATTTATTATAGTTTATCCAGTTGATCATTTACCCTCTTCTAATTTTACATTATTTCTTGCATCTATTAATAGATGTTAAACCAAGAGTCCGTTTGTTTTCAACTCTGAAATCTGAATCTAAATCATTCAGATCTGAGAGCACTACACCAAAATGACAAAATTGTCACCTTTCAGCCGGCCACCCTTGTTAAGGTCATTGACCGTGACAAAAAAACACACGTTTTCTATCACGATCATTGACCTTGACACGACCGTGACAAATTTACTTGTCATGAACTTGTCATGGTCAATGACCATGACAATTCTTTAAATAATTATCACGGTAAAGGACCTTGACACGACCGTGACAACTTCTGCAGCAAAAACCTTTACCCCTTCTTTTTTCCCCTCGCCGTTCCCGCCTTTTTCTAACTTTCTCTCTCTCCACGCTGCTCTCTCTCTCTCTCTCTCTCTCTCTCTCTCTCTCTCTCTCTCTTCCATTTATATATATGTTTGTGTGTAAATATATATATATATGTGTGTGTGTGTGTGTGTGTGTGTGTGTGTGCGTGTGTATGTGTGTGCGTGTGTGGGGGGTGGGGCAGGGGGCAGGGGGGCTGTTGCGTGTGTGTGTATATGTGTGGTGGGGGGGGGGGTGTGGAGGGAGGTGCAAGGTGGGGGGCTATTGTGTGTGTGTGTGTATGTGGTGGGTGGGGGTGGGTAGGGGGGCAGGGTGGGGGTAGGGGGTATATTCACGAGATTTATTTGTATATATATGTGTGGTGTTTTTTTTTATCTTTATATGATGTTTATATGTTGGAAATAACTCATAAAATTGTCAATTTATTTTTGTATTTGAATTAACCTAGGGTTCTTGAATTTTTTGCACTTTTGTTGAAACTAACTCGTGAATATATTTTTGTGTATGTTTGTTAGGTGTATATGATGTTTATATGTTGGAAATAACCCATGAATTTGTCAATTTGTTTGTGTGTGTGTGTGTGGGGGGGGGGGGGGGGTAAGGCAAGGTACCATTGTAATTCTCTTAATATCGTATTTTGATGATTCTATGAGATAATATATATTGTTTCAAGGTTAACTTATTGTAGATAAAAACATTCACATAGTAAGATTAAATTGAATCCACCCATAGATTCTATAATTACATCCACTAAAATATAATTAATAAATGAAACAGTTTTAGATGAAAGTAAATTAATAATTAGTGCCCATTTCATATGAAAGTAGGATTGCCCCTGTAAATTAGTAAATTAATAATTATATACGTTAATTGTTAGTTTAATTGATGAAACGAATTAATTGAGTAGATGAATTAGAAGGAATACGGGATACACATTTGTTGTTGACATTGTTGTTGGATTATTTTGTTTAGTAAATGTTTGGTTTGGTTAGTTTTAAAAGTGGGATGACCACTGGATTATTGTCCATATGGGGGTGGGATTTTTCAACTTTTTTTGAAAATTACTTTGTATATCGAACAATATAAATAAGACATAATTAAATGAAACATACTATATATAATTATTAATAATTGAATTTGAATATAAATAAGACATAATTAAATGAAACATAGTATATATAATTATTGGATTATTGTGTGTGTGGTGGGGGGCAGGGGGTGATGTGTGTACGTGTACGTGTGCGTGTGTGTGGTGGGGGTGGGGGCAGGTACTTTAACCCAAACCACATGAAACGCAGATGTTGTATGATTAAACCCCAAAGTGTCCCAATCAAAGCCCCTAGTGAAATCCTAAAGGAACACATTTTTTATCTGTACTAATAACATTTTTTTACGGCAAATGTCTCCCTCAGGTATTAAGGCGAGGATGATGATGCTGGTTATGATGATGTCGTCTGGGCTAGGTGGTAGCGGAGGCGACGAGGGATCCTCGGCCGCTAGGCTCCCCAAATATGACAAATTTGGAATTACCATCGAGAACAAGTCCGAGATATTAGCGAGATCCCTAGAGCTGCTAAAGACGGTCATCGGCCCGAGGTTTATGAGTTGGAAGGAGGTGCCATTTGAGCTCAAGTTAGCTGTTTGGGCGGCACTACAGGTAATATATTTATATTTATATGAATATTTCAATTTCATTTTATATTTATATTTATTCGCAACTAACATTGTATTTGTTAGACATGAACAATTCAACTTGGATCCAAAGCTACGCAATTCCGTCTTGGAGCAGTTTAGGGAGCAACACAAGACGTGGAAGAAAAATATGCGGACATGGTACTTTGAAAAAACACGAGAGTCTATTATCTAATGGCGTGGATCCGTCCCGTCCAAGGAGCCGATCTTATTGGCACAATGGCAAAAGTTCTTTGACAATGAGATCGAGGATCGATAATTGGCATCTCGCCAATCGGGGACGGAAAATCGGGCAAAAAAGACGGACGTGCACTACTCCGTACGGACGTCTTACGCCGAGGTGGAGCATAGGATGAAGGTAAGATTTAATTTTTCTATGACTACAGAAATATATTATTCTTCATTATTTTACTTTGCGGGGATGATAATGATTTTACTTTATTTTATTTCAGGGGGTAGGGAGTGGCCCAGGGGGTAAGCCACATAGGCTCGATACTTATGTGGCTCTTCGGACGAAGAAGGGGAAGGACAAGGAGGTGTCCCCAAGCGTCACGGCCACGATTGTAAGTAATCCGACAGTTTAATTTTTGTTAATTATGTTATAATTTTTTAGTTTACTTATTTTACTAATCATGTGCTTTTTATCGTTTCAGGCAAAGATTAAGGAAGTGCATGAGTCGTAGTCTGATGCCGACAAGGCATCTTTGTCCACAGACGCACTCAGCCAAGTGCTTGGCTCTGATCGCAAGGGGAGGACAAGGGGGGTGAGCTCACGGGTGGCAAAATCTAGGATCATCAGATTGGAGATGAGCGACACCGGGTTGGCTCAAACGGTGGATTCACATGACGCGAAGCTATCCCGTTTGGAGGTGACGGTCCAAGATATGTACTCATTCATGAAGCGAACATTGGGCGGAGACCGCAAGGGGAAAGGGAAGGAGAAGGCGGTGGAGGAGGAGGAGGTGCGGGAGAAGGAGGCGCAGGATGATGAGGATGTGGACCTCGCTGCTTCATCACCGACACATGCGTACTTCGATGATCCACTTCCTTACTTGGCTCCCTTCCCCAGACCGATGTCGATAATTGGTTGGCCGAGCGTGTTCATATTGGACGTATTTGATGGCCAGCGGATAGGGCGGGGGTTGAAGAACCCGAATATCGTCCAGGGTGGAATAGTTCATGGACGTGCGCTTCAAGAGATCGAGTCCAAGTGCTCGTCACACATGTGATACCCGGGAAGGAGAACTCCCTATTGTGGTTGCGTAAACAATGCGGCACGATGTATATTAGTGGGTGTGTCAATTCGTATATCATGTGGCCTACTCACCTCCTCACATTTACCCCAGACATGTAGTGACATTATTTTTAAGTTGATACATTTGAATTATATCGTCATGTATATTGTTTCTATTTTGAATATATATTTGCATTATCTTTAGTTTGTTTGGATATATGATGTTTGAACATAGACAACATTGCTATAACAGGTACAAATATACTGCTGGGCAGTGGCAGTGGCCATACTATCCAATAGATTTTTTTAAAATTTTGCCCAGAATTGTCACGATCATTGACCTTGACAAGTCCTTGACAAATAATATTGTTACGAACTTGTCACGGTCAATGACCATGACAATGTTTTAAAAAAGGGTCAAGGCTTTGTCACGGTTATTAACCATGACTAAACTTGTCACGGTCATGGCCCGTGACACGACCGTGATAATTCTAACGAACTTGTCACGGTCAACGACCGTGACACGTCCATGACAAAAAAAGTTGTCTCGCCCCGAATTGTCACGGTCATTGACCTTGACAAGTCCAACTTGTTAAGGTCAATGACCGTGACAATAGTGCAGATTTGGTGTAGTGGATAAAGAAGAAATATGTTTATTGTTTTAGACATTTCAGACACTAGCGGTCATATTCTCCTCTTAACTATTCAGAGGTTCAAAACTCTCTGAATTTGAAAACTGATATCTGAATGAAAATACCTTTACAACAATACCCTTATTAGTTTTTTGCAATTACAATCGTATAGATAATCAATATCTATCAGAATCGTGTTAAAAAAACGATAACAAATAGTTTAGAAACAACAAAACTCTTTCTAACAAATCTATATATAGTCACAAAAATACATAAAAAATGGTGTAGAAAAGCTTCACAGCTTCAAAAAAAAAATTCAAGAGGTATGTTTTTCCTTCCTTCTTATTTCTTCTTCCTTTTTTTCAACGTGTAGATGAGCTTTATAGCAGAGTTGTAAAAAAACGTAAAAAAAAAATCAAACCTTGGCTCCAAACGCTTTCTTCTTCTTCCTTTCTTTTTTCTCCGTGTACAACATCTTCTTCTTTTTTTTCCCGTAAAATAGTCGGCGAACTGGATAAAATAGCTAGTGATGTATGCTCTCTAAAATAGCTACCATTTTGTGCTTATCGAAAATAGTTGTTGACATATGTCATAGCTGTTGTCCTATTTTGTTAATAGTTACCAATTTTAATTTTGTTATAAAAAATAGTTGTTGATAGAGTAACCGACATATGTCATAGCCGTTGTCATTTTGTAAATTAAAGAGTTGAAAATGTTGACATAGAGAATTAATTGTTTATTACAATATAGAAAAATAGTAGTTCAACTTCAAGATGATGTGATCATCTCGTTGTACATCATCAGGCTATAAAAGTCTACAAATTTAGGTGAAGACTCCTAAAGAGCTTTTGTCATTTTTTATAAAGGTTTTTGTTCTTTTTGATAATTAAAGACTTGTTGGTAAGGTTTTAGCGTTTAGAGAGTTCTAGTGTGTTAAAGAAGTTTTGACCGTTGAACATTTTAAGGCCATATAATGGATCCAAGATTAGCATTAGGCCCATCAATTTTAATTTATATGGGTATGTATTTTTAATTATTTACATAATAATTAAACATTGATGCAAAAAAATATAAAGTTAGAAATAAAATAAAATTAAAAATTGTTTTTTAAATAGGATAAAAATTATTTTTTACTATTTAAAAAAATAGTTTTTAAATTTGAAAGAGAATTATTATTGAAGTAGCTTTATGAGGACACTTTATTAACTTTGTTTTACTTACACTCTGAAATTAATATAGTTTGACTGACAAATACTTTAAAAACGCAAAAAAGTGTCAATCCACTGCCTCATGCACATGATTTTCACAAACAAATTTAACTCCTTGAAACCAAAGGAATTCAAGATACCACATATTGTATGGAGGCCACATGTTGAGTTTGATATTGCGTCTTAAACAAAACTTAGTGTTTAATACAAAGATTAGTTGCGTCCTCATACAAAATCACACTCAATTAATCAAACCAAATATCGAGGTATATTTCTACAAGGATAATCACGAGAATTTAAAAAAAATATATGTTTTTTAAAATATGCCTCTTCCTCCTCACGGAGTTCGGTGGGGGTGTTTTTTAAATTTTAATGTAGCCCATGTGCTATTTGGTTTTTCACTTTAATCCTTCGCCAAATAATTTTACCAATCCGAGAGTCCCACGTTGATCCCTGAATATGCGTCCCACTTAGCACTCTGACGCTATTTAACCCTTATGCCCCTGTTTTTTTTAATGATTTAACGGTTCGCCATATATTGGCTTTTATTGAGACATTGGTCAAACTTTGGGATTTTAGGGGCCCACTTTTGAATCATTAGGGACTAGAGTGAGAACCACCAAGCTTAAGGGGAGTAAAATGCTAATAACCATATAAATTATTTATGAGTGATTTAATCCTTATATATGTTTATGTGCACTTATGTGTGCGTGTATTACCGATAAATAAATTATTTATGTAACTTGTTATTTAAATTAAATTTAGAAACAATTGAAAATGATTTTCAAATACCCGTATTAATTTTGTTTTTAAGGTTAAGAATAACTAAAGAGAAACAGATCAATAGAATACCATACCTTTGAGCCCCAAATATTAGTAGATCTAAATATATGATCCAGAATTCTATAACTCTCTGATTGGTTGGTATTTCAATATATTTATCATAGTTTATTCAATTGATCATTTACTCTCTTATAATTTTACATTATTTCTTGCATCCATTAATAGATGTTAAACCTAGAGTCCGTTTGTTTTCAACTCTGAAATCTAAATCTAAAATATTCA
>OX422213.1:509674678-509749709 GCA_949130495.1 Sambucus nigra | reverse complement strand
CTTTACAACAATAACCTTATAGTTTTTTGCAATTACAATCGTATAGATAATCAATATCTATCAGAATCGCGTTAAAAAAGATAACAAACAGTTTAGAAACAACAAAACCCTTTCTAACAAATCTATATATAGTCACAAAAATACATTAAAAAAATGGTGTAGAAGAGCTTCACAACTTCGAATTTTTTTTTCAAGAGGTATGTTTTTCCTTCCATCTTATTTCTTCTTCCTTTTTTTCAACGTGTAGATGAGCTTTATAGTAGAGTTGTAAAAAAACGTAAAAAAAAAAAAAATCATACCTTGGCTCCAAACTCTTTCTTCTTCTTCTTCCTTTCTTTTTTCCTTATGTGTACAACATCTTCTTCCTTTTTTTTTTCGTAAAATAATCGACGAAGTGGGTAAAATAGATGGTGATGTATGCTCTCTAAAATAGCTACCATTTGTGCTTATCGAAAATAGTTGTTGACGTATGTCATAGCTGTTGTCCTTTTTGTAAATAGTTACCAATTTTAATTTTGTTATAAAAAAAAGTTGTTGACTGAGTAACCGACATATGTCATAGCCGTTGTCACTGTGTAAATTAAAGAGTTGAAAATGTTGACATAGAGAATTAATTGTTTATTACAATATAGAAAAATAGTAGTTCAACTTCAAGATGATGTGATCATCTCGTTGTACATCATCAGGCTATAAATGTCTACAAATTTTGGTGAAGACTCTTAAAGAACTTTTGTCATTTTTATAAAGGTTTTTGTTCTTTTTGATAATTAAAGACTTGTTGGTAAGGTTTTAGCGTTTAGAGAGTTGTAGTGTGTTAAAGAAGTTTTGACCGTTGAACATTTTAAGGCCATATAATGGATCCAAGATTAGCAGTAGGACCATCAATTTTAATTTATATGGGTATGTATTTTTAATTATTTACATAATAATTAAACATTGATGCAAAAAAATATAAAGTTAGAAATAAAATAAAAAAATATTTTTTAAATAAGATAAAAACTGTTTTTTACTATTTTAAAAAACAGTTTTTTAAAATTGAAAAAGAAAATTGTTTGTTTTAAATAGAGATAAAAAACTGTTCTTTTATTGAATTTAAATTAGTTGACGTTTTTTGGATGTGGGTCCGCACCAGCGACCTTTTTTACAAAATAGGGACTAGAATTATAAACCAAAAAAACTGGGTGATGCTATCAAAGATGAAGATAAGCTGTCCCTATAGGATAAAGCATTAACACTAATTTTTCTACAATATCTTATTCTAGGAGACTTGAAAAATGAGAAGTTGGCCGGTCTTTAGGTTTTGTGTCAAAGGCTCAAAGTGAATGGTTGATTTGATCTTCTAAGACTGCAAAACTGGACAAAACAAGGATTTAACCTTAAAGGGGGGCAAAATTTATAAAAAAATATTTTATATATATATATATATATATAAAGAGAGAGAGAGAGAGAGAGAGAGAGATTAACACTCTCCAACATACCTATGAATATTTCTATTTAAAAATATAGTTAAAAAATATATTTTTCAATAGTAAGGGTATCATCTAGAAAAATCATCAAAAAATTCAACATAGAACTAGATGAGATGATGAAAAAAATTTGAATGGTCGAAAAAGCACATATATACCCATTTTTTTTATTTCATCCAGAGTTTCGGAGTGAATTTCTTGATTATTTTTTTATAGATGATCTTCTTATTATATTGATCATGTATACCAAATTTGGTTGAAAAATACGTTTTTTTTTACTATTTTTTAAAATGTGCACTCTCTCTCTCTTTTGGGATCACTGTCAAATGACACATGTTCGGTCCGCACTCTTAAAATGCAGACTAGTCCGCATGTCCGCATTTTAAGAGTGCGGACATAACATGTGTCACTTGGCGGTAAGCCTAGAAAAGAGAGAGAGAGAGCCTGTAATTTGACTGATAATTTATATGCTCATCGTCAGGTAACACATGTTCAGTCCACAGTCTTAAAATGTGGACTGATGATAAGCCTAGAAAAGAGAGAGAGATAGAGAGATAGAGAGAGTGTGCCTATAATTTAGCTGATAATTTCTACGCCTTCTGTCAAGTGACACATGTCCGATCAGCACTCTTAAAATGCGGACTAGTCCGCACAAGAATACACACACACACACACACACACACACACACACACACATATATATATACATATATATATATATATGAGAATTCTCACCTACATCATGATCAATGCATCATTCATATATCACACTTAGTTGTAGGCCTAAAAACTATTTTTTTCAAATTTCCAAATTTTCTATTTAAATTAAACATTTAATAAATCTCTGTTCAAAAACTAGGTCAAAAGAAATTTTGTATCTATTTAAAAAAAATTCACAAAAAACTGCTCAACATATCTTATTTATAAGAGTATGTGCCAGCAGTTTTTGGTGGATTTTAAAAAAAAAATAGGTACAAAATGTATTTTGACCTAATAATTTGAACATGGGTTTATTGAAAGGTTAATTTCAAGAAACAAATAAAAAATTGAAAAAAAGTTGTCGTAGCCCCTAGAACTAGGTGTAATATATACATCATGATGTAGGTGAGCCTCTCTATCTCTCTCTGTATATATATATATATATATATATATATATATATATATATATATATATATATATATATATATATATATATACAGTCTTGCTCTTGTGCGGACCAGTCCACATTTTAGGAGTGTGGACCAGACATGTGTCACATGGCGGTGAGCTCGAAAAAGAGAGAGAGTACGCCTATAATTTATGCGATAATTTTTAAGGGCACCGTTAGGTGACACATGTTCGGTCCGCACTCCTAAAATGCGGACTGGTCCGCACAAGAGCATTATATATATATATATATATATATATATATATATATATTATATATATATATATATATATATATATATATCCACAAAAAAGTAAAAACTATGTGAAAATAAAAAAAAGATTCAATTTCATATTTAATTATAATAAATAAGTAATTGCAAATTTAAATTTATATTAGGTAATAATAAGAATTAAATTTGTAGTTTATATCATAAAGTACAATCATTAAATCAATTGGAACGAGTACCATTATTAATTTTCTTTAACATTACACACATCAAATTCGAATCTTAAAAGAATATATTAATTAAAATAATGCATCTAATCGTCAACTTGATAGAGGGATAAGAACTTACAGGCATGTTGAGACGATTTCTTCAATGGAGGCTTGTAGAAGGTAACAAGAATGAAACAACACATATGTCTTAATTGAGTCTAAAAATTAAAAAGCTTTGGGGGGGGGGGGGGGGGGGGGGGGGGGGAGCATGGCCAATGGCCCCCATGTAGTTTCATCTCTAACAACACTATATCTAAACTAGTATGTAACCCGCACGATGTGCGAGCGACATACATAAAATATTTATGATTAATACATATATACAATCAAATATACAATGCAAATAAATTTTAATAATTTTCATTATATAAACATGATACGTCTTTCATTAAAAATATTATTTTGTTTACTACACTGTCCATCATATAAAATTACATTTATTATTGATATTGATATTATTTAATCTTTAATGAATATAATTAAAAAAAATTAAAATACTCAAATAAAGAATTAACTATAAAAGTAACATGTCTTATTAAGATGTTTATTGGGGTGGGTAAATTACAAACTTTTAACCCATAGTAAACAATCCTTACTATTACTATAATATAGTTAAAAATGTAAATAAATATAACAAAAAAAACAAATTGCAAATAGATTATATATGCATAAATGACTAAAGAAAGGAAATGGATGAAAATATTGCACAATACCCTTGAGGTCGAAAGCACATTCTACTTAAAATAAATTTTAATTGCCAAAAATAAATTTAAGAAATCAAATAAAGCTCAACCAATTCAATCACCAAGTTGAACAAATAGAAATGTATCATATGAACTCGGTATATAACACGGTTATTTGAAAACATGTTATGTGAAAAATTATAACTTCAGGGTGTTTTTGATAAACTTATATAATTATTTTCTGTAAGAGTCCATATCGAAAAAAAATAATCCATTAAAGAAATAAGAAATTATAATACAAAAAAATTGTCTTCTTTAAGAGTAACAACTATTGCATAAATAAATGATAAATCATACATATATAAAAAAAAAGTTTCTTATAACTCACTTGACACACCTAACTTATAAATGACAAATAATAAATTGTAAACAACTCGCACACAAAATATTTTAACACAACCACCACAATCATCACACCCAAAATAACCTCAACAACCGCCCAAACACATTACCTTGAACAATCGAGGTAAATACCAAAATTATCACTGCGTTAATTCCAGTTAACCTACCTCGTTATGTTATTCTTCATCATCGCCACCATCTGTACGTCGCAACAAATACGTCCACAACCACTTGCATATTGAATGGTTTTGAAAAACGCAAAGAAATACCAAAATGATATAAACATCAAATTGAATATTTATATTAAAGTTCTACAACCTAAGAATCATTGGTAATCAAATGAAAAAATTAACAAAACTTTTCTAAATGGAATAATTTAAAATTGCATCAATACTCACTTTATATAAAAAAATTGCAAAAAATGGTGGTTAGACAACTAAAAAGAAATCAATTGATAGTGCTAATAAAAATAAAAAATAAAAAAGGGTGCCAAAGTTCAATATATTGTTGCCTCGTTTTCAAATTCATTATTAGAACATGAAAAAAATTATTTATTCGGATGGATCTACGATGAATGTTGAGATAGAAAGAAATAAAGAGATTAAAAAGTGTAACTGCTTTGCTTCCATGAGGCAGAGAAAAAGAGAGACTAACCATGCTATTCTTGAGAAAAGGAAGTTCAGAGTGACATCCCACAATACAACACCTTTAAGCTTACATCTTCATCACCAGTTACCCTAAAATTACATACTACTATACATATTACCAAACCACTATTAGTATAAAATCATCTTCAATTCTTTATTACAAAAGTGAGCGGTGAAAACATTATTTATATAAATAAAAAAGTCATTGCTTTCTTTTCCAATGATCATTTATAGTTCAAGGTTATTTCGCATATCATCAAAAGCCCAAGGGGTTCTTGCAAAGACTAAAAGCGTTAACAGGGTTATTAATATTTTAGTCTAAAGAAGGGGGCCCACCAAGGTAAATGCAATTTTGATACATTATTTAGGCTAAGTGAAAAAATAAATCTTTAAACTTTCAAATTTTATAAATAATCCCAAAATGTCTCAATAATGCCTTTAAGGGATTTTTTTTAAACTGAAGGGTATTTGCAATAAAATCCATAATTCAAGGGTATTTCACACATCAACAAAATATTGGGAGGTTCTTGCAAATATTAAAAAAGTTAGTAAGGTTATTAGTATTTTAGTCTAAGGAAGGGGGGCCACCAAGGTAGATGCAATTTTGAAACATTATTTAGGCTAAGTGAAAAAACAAATCCCTAAACTTTCAAATTTTATAAATAATCCTAAAATGTCTCAATAAACCCTTTAAGGGCAATTTTTTCGACCCAGTGGTATTTATAATAAAATGCATGGTTCAAAGGTATTCCCCATATCAACAAAAGCTCAGGGGGTTCTTGCAAAGATTAAAAAAGTTAACAGGGTTATTAGTATTTTAGTCTATGAAAGGGGGCCGGGCCCGCTAAGGTAGATGCAATTTTGAAACATTATTTGTGATAAGTAAAAATATAAATCCCTAACTTTCATATTTTATAAATAATACCAAAATGTCTCAATATTCCCTTTAACGACAATTTTTTCAACCCCTGGGGTATTTGTAATAAAATGCATATCTCAAGGGTATTTCCCATATCAACAAAATCTCAAGGGGTTCTTGCCAGTGTATCAAAAGATAATTGAGGATACAACTATGATTAAACTTCACATTATGTGGCCACACCAAAACAGAGACATTTGTAATAGATGAAATGTAGTGTATAACATTAAAAAAAAATTGTTCCATTTTTTGCTTAAAAAACAATAGAACTACACATAAAAAGATAGGACAGTATGAAAAAATAAAAAATAAAAAAATAACCATAATTTAACAAACAGAAATAGATCAAAAAACATAAAGTTAGATTCATTGGTTAAAACCATTTTCATAATTTGTGCCAAAAAAATCATGATCCATAAATGCCATTAATAAACATATAATTTTTTCCCCTAAATTTGCCAGTTTGAGATAAGGCCATTATTAAACATACCATGTTGTGCATCATCTCATTTATACCTTATGGCTCCTCGTGTTTGTACCTTACGCAGGTAAATATAATTTTTAAACGTCTAAGAGGGTATCTCAATACACATTTATCTCGGGTGGTAAGGAAAGCAATTACAAAATGGATTTCAACATACAAAAATAAAATAAAAATTGAATTAAGTTAAGATAAAATAAGATATATAAATAAATATACATTAAAAGAACTTACATTGATCTTTATCTAGCCTGCATACGACTTGGAGGATAACCAATTGTTCCTCTTGTTA
This sequence comes from Sambucus nigra, assembly GCA_949130495.1. Lineage (NCBI taxonomy): Eukaryota > Viridiplantae > Streptophyta > Magnoliopsida > Dipsacales > Adoxaceae > Sambucus > Sambucus nigra. The sequence goes on along the minus strand of OX422213.1, from coordinate 509,743,173 downwards.
CATGCAAGAAAACATATGATCTACAAACAACATATAAACACACTCATTAAAACATTTGATCTACAAACAACATATAAACAAACTGGTTATCTCAAGGTAAGAACATGATAGTTTGAATGCGTAGAGGTACTCTTTTATAGGGGAAAGAAAAAAATGAAGAGTTGTTTTAATAGGAGAAAAAGTGAAGAGACATTTTAATAGGAAAAAAAATGTAAAATAGAAAAAAAAATATTTTAATTAATATAATTACGCCCAACCCATTTGAAAGTGTATTGATCATTTTCAAATTTACGATTTTTTACCTAAGAAAATTAGCATTCATAGAAAAAAATCACTATAATATTGTAATTAATAAACAATATTTAAGCATAACCCATAGAAATATATATTGATCATTATCAAAGTGGGTTGTGTTGAATTGTCCCTCATATATATATTTTTCTTCTTCTGTAAATTAGGTCATGTCACCATTCCATCATTACTGATGTGAAACAAAAGTCCATTAAAAGACAGAGAGAAGCTATTTTTCAAGTAAAATCATAAGGAAACTTAACAACCTCCATGTTCTAAATTTGAATGTGTGCACACAATTAGACCAATCTTTTCAAACTGAAAAGAATTAGAATATCCGTACTCCTTTAAGAGAAACGTAATACAATGAACATATATGAAAAATCAAGCATCAGCATTCTCAGTTGTCGTTCCACCAAAAGGATCGTGAGAAGGAGCTGGTTCCTCCCCAATTTGGCTTTTCACCGGACACTGCAAATCAACCATAACCTTTTGTTTCCTCAGATATGTTTGATATATATCCTATTCTAGTCTTAGTCTAGTGAAAAGGTTTTTGGTTTAACTAATACGAAAAAGCCTCCGTGTGCAATGATAAAATGTGCCTTTTGTTTATCCAAGATCACAAAAGCCTTTTGGTTACCCCAAGATATAAATGACATCTCCGAAAATCACGATTGAGGAGAGAGACGATACAACAAATTGGGGGAAATGAATATATGTGAGATATTAATTGGCATTTACACCTTGAATCTATCGTTCTAGAGGTATATAATAGATATTGCTATTTTCTTTTCAACATTTATCTCGTCTGAGATTGTGTGGTAAAAAATCATAATTTTCTATTTACTTCAATATATAACTATTTGTTGTTTTCGAACAGCACCCAAAATCACCTTAATCGCAATGCGAAAATATAAATTTAAAGTAATTTAAAAGCACAAACAAATCCAAAAAATAATTTAGAAAAAGAAAAGGAAAATAAAGATTAAATGAAAATTATCCACATTATCTCACTCTCAATGTCTTCTCAAGGCATCTCCCCTCCCAACCTCACCCCGAGAACACCAGTATCCCCCCAACCCACATCGGACCCTCACATTACCCCTATTTCTTCTCTCCCTCCCCTGAGTGTCCTCCTTATCCCTTTGACCCCTCACTGTTGACCCAAATCATTTTTCAAATCGACGGTATTTAAGGCCAACCAAACACCATTGCAACCATCACCATCGATGCTTAAGAGAGAGAGAGAGAGAGAGAGAGAGAGAGAGGGAGAATAACATATTTTCATACGAAACCCTAGGTTTCTTGTAACGTCTCGACCCGGATTAATGGGTTACCCGTGACTCAACCAGACCCGAATCGAGTCGTTAGGTGTGAAGTGCAATGAAACAACCTAAATAATTTTGCTAGTCCAGTTTTATTTTAAATTACCGTATCGCTTATTTAGCATGCGAATCCAGTTTCAAGATAATCTTCGTGTGGAACTCATGGGTAGCACCCCGAGTTCGATTAAACAAAGAAACTAACATAAAATAAATAAAGTACACTAACTTGTATAATGTCCTCAAAAAATGAACTCGCCCAACCTGTCATAACAAAGCGAGGGTGTGAGTCTATGCCCCGTGGGAATATACAAGCAGTCGAGAAACGAATGACAAAAATGAATACTCACACGATACAATCACATCCATGCAAAATTATATACGTGTCTACATATGTATAAATATACCTTTGAATAATACATATTCAAATGCATTAACCGTTTTACTTTCGAAACCTTATCCATCTAGATTAATTTACCTTAATCTTACGAAGACTTACTTTATCCGTTCTTATCATTTCTCACTTTGTTTAACACACCCGGTTCCACACTTGACACCACTACACTAGAATTATTCAACCCATTCTTTTACCGAATCACCCCCTTTATTCATAAAATATACTTTAGTATTTCCATTGAAAAGTGCCATTTCAACACATGCACTCACCTTGTTAGAAAATAGTTGTTTGACATTTGAAAACCTTTCAATACATGCTTATGCAAAATTATGGGTTAACAACTTAGGTTAATTAACCACCCATTAGCCCACTCTACTTTACCCATTTTACTTTAAGTCATGGATATTAACAAATTTACGCATTTCCTGTCCATTTAACTAATACCAAAACACTTGTTTCATTAATCAAGTTAGATTGTATTAACTCATTTTACCACACAACCTATTTGTAGATATGTTTCATATTTTATTTATCTTTTCTCGGAATCTTCCAACATCGCATACTTACACGAGCTCCATACCGATGGTTATGCGCACCATATGCTCTAGCCAGTGATTTATGACTTTTCACCCAAAGGCTCCGAGTCCTTCTTGCTTTATCTTGGCATCATTCTAGTTCCTTTAATGTGTTTTAATATTTTATAAATGTCCACATTATTGCACTTCAATACTTTTACCCGACAGAAGCCAAACTCGGACTTAACCGTTCGTTTTTTTTAGCACTTGGAAAATTATTTCTTTCTTCTTTAAGTTCCTTATCCACACACACACGTGATATATACCAAAATCGTTCACGCTTTAGGACTTAACTTATTTTCACACACATTAGTGTAAACATGTTCTTTAACATTTTGTTCCATAAAAATGTTCTACTTTAAGTAAATTAACAATTTACCCTTTATTTACCAAACTTGCAATTTAGTCTCTTAACAAGTGTCATTTCTCAAAATGGTCATAAAAGTTTTTGACTTAACACTTTATCCATTTAACACTTGTTTAATACCACACTCTTGCTAATTTCCACACTTGTTATTTAACACCAAAATAACATTATTTTGTATTTTTATTCCATAAAAATGTATATTTTCAGATTTAGCTAAAATACACCAAAATAATATTATTTCACATTTTTATTCCATAAAAATGTATATTTTCAAATTTACTTAAAATACACCAAAATAATATTATCTCATATTTTTATTCCATAAAAATGTATATTTTCAGATTTACTAGAAAATCACCCAAATAATATTCCTTACATTTTATTTTCCATAATATTTTATATTCATTTTATTAAGATAATATCCTACCACAATATTTTTCATGATACTCTTACTCCTAACATTCAACCATGGAAAGCCCCCATATACATATATATATATATATATATATATATATATATATATATATATATATATATATATATATATATATATATATATATATATATATATATATATATATATATATATATATATATATATATCAAGGAGTAAGTTATTCCCACCTAAATCAGATGGTGGTGGTGGTGGTGAAGGCGGATTACTCCCCCACCTCCAAAGGTGGTCTTAAAGGGAATCACAAGAGTTCCACCATGCAAGCTCCAAAAAAACCTCAGCAAAGCCCCATTTCAATACTCCCAATAACACATTCATCTTCTTTCTAAAATATCCTTTAACAATATACCTATCTTCTTCATCCTCCAAGTCTGTCTAGGGTTTTAAGATTGTCATAAAGGGATGGTTTGAGCTCCTCTAATAGGGTTGGTAGGTGGTATATGATGGTGGGAAAATGTGGGGAAGTTCGTATACATAAGTTTTTTTCTTCACGGAACCAATACTAGAGAGAAGAGGGAGTTTAAGTCTTGCAACAATATAGTGTGTATGACCACACACGATTCTCCCCTCTCTTATAATCCAACACATGAGATATTGACCAAATAAGAAAACCTTATCTCCAATATCGTTTCCATACCAGGTATGGTTTAATCCATCATTCGACAGCACAACAATCAAAGGGTTATAATATTGACAGCATGATGGCATGTAAATTGAAGCTCACATCCCTCTCTCTTCTCTAATAAATTATACCATAAGTCCACCAAACAGTATAATATGTATATTCTTTCATATACGATTCAGCTGTCACAAATTCTAACCCACGATGGAGGGCTCGACAGTAAAGAGAGAGAAATCGTCCTTTTCAGCGTCGCTCAAACGATTTATCCCATCGTTCGAGCGATATCATCTACTCATTTGAGCGACCAACTATAGATTTCTAAATTTTCTTATATTTTTCCTACCTTCTCAATCCCCATTTGTCCTAGCAGTTCCGGATGCTTATATATATATATATAATATTTTTAATTAACATATGTTGTAATTGATAACATTTCAAATATATATTATAATACTTATAATATTATATAAAAAAATCTCCTTCATATAAAAGGAAAAAGACACACACACACACACACGCGACTCCTAAGAGTTGAAAATTAAAATGTTGCAAATCAAGTGGTCAAAAGTATATATTTTGACATATCATTATTTTTTTTAATGAAAATTATTATAAAAATAAATAAAAAATAATTTATCGGACAATCGGATCAGATCCGAATCCGTTTAACATAAACGGATATGGATTTGTAACCCTAATAGATAATCCGACGGATAATCGAATTGAATCCGAATCCGTTTAACATAAACGGACATGGATTTGGATTTGCCTGATTCGGTCCGAATCCGATCCATTTGCAGGCCTAGTTCCTACGGTATCAATATTGAGATCGTCGATTTTTAATGTATTTTAATCTTATTACTTGCATCCTTGTTGTAGAATATAATATCAAAGTTATACTTAAGAACCACATATTTAAATTAACTAGATTTGTGGCAGTAACTTAGGAAAAATCGAGCTTTTATCAATGTAGAGGTAAAGGTGGGGACATGGGTGTAATAATTCCCTAAAGAGGTGGATAACACAATACATCTAAAGGTCCACTTAATAACACAAAATTTCAAAAGTGGTGCCTTTCCCCTATTAAGAACATATAAAAAACGATCAGACAATACTTTTCATGGATGTAAAAAAATAGAGCAATGAGCACGTATTTGTCTTGCATCATAACATGCGGCAAAACAATACGAGATGTTGGTTACGTCTGTTTAGTCATATATGTTGGATGAGGAAAGTATTTATAGAAACATACCAATGGGACACATATTGTATGTTCGAAATGTAACCATTTTTATGAGGATGCTAATGGCTCGCATATTAACAACAAAACATTTGGGAAATGTTGGGGCACTACTGAGTTATGGTTCAAAAGGATAATAATTTCTATTAGTATTTTGTTTTACGCATAAGACTATACAATTTCAATTGAAGTGATTTAATTGGACATGTCCCTATCCAGGTAAGTGGTCATGTCTCTTTAGGCCTTTATCTCTCGCACTTTAGGTTTGAATGTTATCTTTTGTTTTAAATACATCAGTTGCTTTAATTTATTTTTGCTATATGAATTGGTAGTTAAATTGCTTTGTTATTTTTTTAAAGTTATGGCTAGTGAAATGCATAAACTGTGGATACTTTTTGTCTTATTAACAAAGAAAAAGGTTTGATGTCTCTAAGACATCTAAAGTATGATGTCTTGGAGATGCGATTGGTCAACGACGCTAGCGCAGACCCATTTCCATAAGTAATGGGGGTCCGCGTCAGCGACATTGACCAATCACATCTCCAAGACATCAAATTTTTTTTCGTTATAGATGGACTCCACTTCTCGCTTCACGATGGGGGTAGAGTTTTCAGATATTTAACTACTGCAAGCCTAGAAATACAATACGACTAAATAACTCATTGTGCTCCACATATTTTTTTTTAAATACAATGCCAATAAATTTCCACTTCAATATCAACGACTGAATTTTATTTTAGTTTAATAATTTAAAGAAATACAATCATTTAATTAGGTTTATTAATTTTTAGTCCTTAATTTTTTTTCATTTTAGTCCCTCCTAATGATATAAACACCATGAACTGAACACGAGGTTAATTTCACAATTAGACTAAAAACTTAATAAAAGAATAAGTCATGAAATTTTATAAAAAGCTCTTGTTTATTTTTGGCAAGCACGTTTCACATTTCTTTAAGAAAACACACTTATTTTAGTGGAGTCACATCCCTATTAAGTCCTTCGTAGATTTATTTGATGTAATGCCCATTTAGTAGGACGAATATATCATTTTATTATTCAAATTAGTGACCATTATAATTTTTTATTGTTGTTTTTATTACAAATAGTGTTAAGTTTGCTAGTTAGTTTGCTTCAGTTAGTTTGGTAGTTTATTAATTTCAATTAGTTCGTGTTGTTATTTATAGAGCTTGTCACAACTCTTGTACTTTCAACTTTGATCTAATAAGAATTCTTTTATTTTTTGGCTCTCTGAATCAATATGGTATGAGAGCATTTTTTGCTTCCTTTATTTTTCTCTTATTGATTATAGATCTTACTCTTCTTTATTATGCTTGTTCCGTATTCCACTGTGGCCCAGGGCTATGGTAATTTCCCTATCTGTCAAGAACAAATTAGGATTAGATTATAGATATATTCCCCAACATGCAGATAATGATGTTCTTCTCAATTCTTAGATTAGAAATAACAACATGATTATTTCATGGATTCTTTACTCTGTTTCAAAGGATATTTTCGTTAGTGTCATATATTTAGAATCTGCTTATGAAATTTGGATAGATCATAAGGAGAGATATCAACAAAGAAATAGACCCTATATTTTTCAATTAAGAATAGAAGTAATATATCTTACTAAAGGCGAACTCAATGTTAGTGCCTATTTTACTAAGTTGGAGACTATTTAGGAAGAACGTAGTAATTATAGGCCCATTTGTTTATGCGAAAAGTGTAATTGTGGTGGCATAAAGGTTATTGCATATTAATATCACATGAAGTATGTGATGTCTTTCTTGATGGGACTTCATGATTCATTTGCTCAAGTTCAAGTCAATTATTTTTAATGGATTATATTGCCCCATTAATAAAGTTTTTGCTCTTATTTCTCAAGAGGAAAATCAAAGAAATGTCAATTTGATTATCGGATCTGTTGCTAGCTCTGATTTCATGGCTTTCTCTGTGAGAGGTGAAACTTCTAAGCCTAATAATGCCCCAAATTACAATAAGAATCAAAAGATGTAGAGACCTATTTGCACTCATTATGGATATACTAGACACATAATTGATAGGTGTTACAAACTCCATGGTTGTCCCCCTATACACAAATAAAGATAAAAATCAAATTTCTCTGCTTAAATGACTAATACTAATGTCAATAAAGTCTCAACCTCAGTTTTTGATCAAACTATGTCTCAAGGGAGTGTTGATAACATTGTTAAGAAATTGAACCCCTCATAATACCAGCATTTGATGATAATGCTTAGCACTCACCTCACTACTGCCAAGATTAGAATAGATATTGATGCATCTTGTGCTCATGCATCAGGTATTTGTTTCTTAGTTTCTCTCAATCCAATATCGAAATCACCTAGATATTGGATAATTGATTTTGGTGCAATGAGACATATATGTTAGACTCACTTAGTATTTGAATATATGACACCTACATAATTTGCTTTTGTTACATACTCTACTTGATCATAAGAGCATCATTGTATTCTTTATTCGATGTGTGCGGCTCATTCCTCTTTGATGCTTCAATATGTATTGTTTGTGCCTGAATTCAGATTCATTCTAATTTTTGTGAGTGCTTTATCCAGAGATACCTCTATCAATCTAAAATTTTTTACTGATTCATGTTTTATTCAGGATCTGCAGACCCTGAATATAATTGGCAAGGGTAAAAGGATTACAGATATTTATATCATAGATGCTGACTTTGTTTCTTCTTCTTAACAAAATAATGCTTGTAACATTACCGTTTCTGAATCAATATTGTCAATTCTCATATTCGACGTAGTAGACTTGGACATTTATCCTTTAAGAAACTTGAATTGTTAAAGGATTTCATACATTCTGCTTATACTGAACATAAACATTGTTCTTGTTTAATCTGCCCCTTAGCTAAACAAACAAGACTCTCATTTGTTTCAAATAACAATTTGTCTAAATCTATATTTGATATTATACATTGTGATACTTGGGAACCCTATCTTGTTTCTATACATACTGGTTACAAATAATTCTTAACCCTTGTGGATTATTGCACTTGGTTTATATGGATTTATCTTATGAAACAAAAGTTTGATGTTAGCTTCATTATACCTCAATTTTTCTCTATGATTGAGAATCAAATTGATAAGGCCGCTAAGAAGTTTTGATCTGGTAATGCACTTGATATTTTGTTTATAAATTTTTTTCACTCTAAATGAGTTCTTCACTTTTTTCCCTTGTGTGGAAAGACTTGAGAAAAATTATTTTGTGGAGAGAAATCAACAACATCTTATAAATGTGGCTCGTATCCGAATATCCTCAATCAAAACACTATCATCACTCACTATTGTACGTACCATTATTCTAGCTTCTAACTTTAAGTTAGCCTTCTTCACCTTCAAAGTTTCCTCATACAACTCACGGAAGGCAACTTGGAGTTCACTCTCTTCCACCTCTACTTCATCCTCACTCTCATCTCCACTCTCATAACCATCACTCGGGATCCACAAATTATGGCTTCAGAAGTGTCACGTAAAGAAATATCTTTATGGAAAGATTTTACTCACCAAAGCTCAGATGACTAGCCATGCAGGTGGTGAAGTTGCACTCAATAGAGAAATTAGGTCCCTCTTCTAGATCACTATCACTAAGGGTGGCATTATATGCTATCGACTTCTTTCCATTCTTCCTTAGTTTAGTGTGGCACTCAGCTGCCCTATGGCCATAACCCTCACAACCAAAACATTTTTCCGACTCGTCCCTCTTAAAGTTAACATTCTGGTTCCTAGGGAAGTGATCAATCTTTTTATGCATATTTTTGACCTTGTGCTAACATCATTGTTAAAGACTAAAAGACATTTAAAAAAAAATATTGGACTAAAAATTTAATAAAAGCAAAGCTTATGAGATTTCTATTAAAAGCTCTTGTTTAATTTTGGCAAGCACGTTTCAAATTTCTTCAAGAAAACACATGTCTTTTATTGGAGTCATGTCTCTATTAAGTCTTTTGTAGATTTATATGATGTAATGTCCATTTAGTAGGACTAACATATCATTTTATTATTCAAATTAGTGACCATTATATTTTTTTTGCTTGTTGTTTTCAATAATATTTATGTTTATAAAATCCATTTGTGGTGATCTAAGAAAGCATCCTAATAAAGGCTATAAATTCTAACGTGAAAAAATAGTATAGATTTATTCAAACACTTATAATATTATTCCCAAGGGAAAAATATAGCATAAACTCGAGAGTTTATGGTCATTTTCAATCTTTCTCAATATTTAAAATTGAAAAATTATACCGTGAAGTACATTAAGAAATTTAACAGAATGATGACGTGGTTATTTATTTAGAAAAGTGAAAAGGACACCATAAACTCTAAATTTTAGGGCATTTGCAATGTGTGTTTAAATTTTTACATTTGACAAATTAAACCCCGAATTACATTAAGTTTTGCATTTTTTTCCTTAGAGAAATTATTTCTCTATAAATAATAACAAAAGAAACTAAAATACATGTATGTGTGTGTGTGTGTGTGTGTGTGTGATTTGTGTGGGGTGGGGTGGGATTGGTCAACTTGGGTGGGTTGGGCAATTGATTTCTCCTTTTTTTTTGCTATATTAAGGGTTTTCTTTTTCTTTATTTTTCATATTTTAAAATAAATTTCGAACTTGTCTCCATTTCGCTATCTTTAAGGGGTTATCTTATTTTTCAAAAATATTTATGAATACTTTTTTAGTATTTTCTCCCTTTTCTTTTATTTTAAGGTTTTTGTGGATTTTTAGGTTCTTAAAATAAATATTAGAGTTTTAGCCTTCTTTTTTCTATTTTAATTTTTTTTCAATCTATTATTTTTTTCAATAATTCCCCTTTCCCATTAGATTTTAGTTTTTTCTATATTATTTCTCATATGACATAATTTAATTTGCTATTGAAAGATTTCTCCACGCATAAGCTGCCACATCATCATTTCGTTAAGTTTCTATAACAGTGTTAGAGTTCAGGGCATCAATTTTTGACATGACGTGAACCTAATACAAAGTAAGCAGGTTGGGGTTGATCATTTCTGGACACGACCCCGAAAATGACATGATCACCCAACACGAATAATAAATGGGTTAGGTTAGTGTCAAATATGGATAACTCAAAAATGATACGAAATTGAGAACATATTGAATATATATATATATATATATATATATATATATATATATATATATACAGAAAGTCTCCTGTAAGGACTCCTTATGGTGCAGACCCCGGTACATACCCTTTTTTTAAAATAGTAAAAAAATGAATTTTTTGATGAAACTTCATGGATATGATCTCCATGGTGAGAAGATCATCTCCAATTTTTTTCGTCGAAAAATTCAATAAAAAAACCGTTGAGTTGAAGTGATATGTAAAAAAATGGTATAAATATGCATTTTCAACCGTTGAAATGTTGGGTCAGCGCCAGCCGCTTTATTGATTGAATTTTTTGATGAAACTCCATGGATATGATCTTCTCACTACCGAGATCATATCCATGAAGTTTCATAAAAAAATTCAATCAAAAAGTGGGTGAGATGATCGCCAACATTTCAACGGTCGAAAATGCATATTTATACCTTTTTTTTACATATCACTTCATCTCAACGGTTTTTTTATTGATTTTTTTGGTGAAAAAAAATGGAGATGATCTTCCCACCATGGAGATCATATCCATGAAGTTTCATCAAAAAAATCATTTTTTTACTATTTTAAAAAAATGGTATGTACCGGAGTCTGCATTATAAGGAGTCCTTACAGGAGAGGGCGTCTATATATATATATATATATATATATATATATATATATATATATATATATATATATATATATATATATATATATATACACACATACACACGTCATAATATAAAATTATTGGAGAGTTAGATGATAAAATACTTATTTGTTGCTAGAATTATAAATCAATCATATATTATATGCAGGTTCTTTGAGTCTCATTATTGGTTAACAAAGAAGATATTAGCCTTTTGTATAGGTTAATGAGTTATATGTGTCAACTTTACCACGACTTGATTATTAAACATGTCGAGTTAGTGTTAGGTCATTTGACACAATTAATTAAATGGGTTGGGTTTGTGTTAGCTAGTATTTAACACGAACCCGATATGCCACGGCCCGACCATGACAAGATACAACCCGCACAAATTGCCAACCTTAGTTAGGGTCGAGATTCTAGTTGAAAAACTAATGAAATTTCAGAGTTTGACTTGTCAAATTTTAATAATGAGAGACAATATAAGTGGCCTTAAACTTCAGGGTTCATTATTTTTTTTTCCCAATTTAAATGTAATTTCAAAATTATAAATTTCTCAATAATATTTATTAAGAAAATGTAAATTTCTCAATAAAAATTGCTAAGAAATACTATTTATTTTGTAATTTTAAAAGTACTACCATACATTTAAAAGATTCATATGAAAACATTGAGTACTAGAGGTTCAAATATCACGATGCAGAAAAATAAAGTGTGTTTGAGAAGGTGTTATTAAACCAACTATTATACATACATATGGGCATCCTCAAAGAATCCAAAGCGGGGAAGGACCCCCACTAGTTTTTTGGATTTTTTTTCCTATATAGTAATTTATAAAATTATAGAGGGATTGGTGTAATTTTTGGAAATAAAAGGCACCTTGAAGTAGCCTTTAGAAATTTTAAGGTGAAAATCTATGATTATCTCTTAAGGGCCTTCCCAACCTCCTTTTTGTTTTTAACACTATTTAAAAAATAGAGTTAAATGATATTTTGCCCTTAAATAAATGTCCTATTTAATGTTTAGTTGAACAAAACTTCACAAATCCATTTTCATCCCAAATAATGGGCGAAAGGATAGCGAAATTAACTGGACACAAATTTAGTATCAATATCCCTATGTTAATGTCACTATTGTGTACTAAATATTATTTTTGAAATTTTGTTGAAGAAAAAATATAAATAAATCATGTGCTTTTCGTAAAATGGTCCAATATAAAAACCTAACCATCCAATCTTATTCTAAACCTCTATTGAATAAGAGCACATTATTGGGGATGACCACCAATTTTCATACCAACAATTATTGTTGTCCTCTAACTGATCTCGTCTAGGTTTTTGAGTTCTCACTTCGGCAATTGAGCGAGTCCTCAGTTGTCACTACCATGTAAGTTTTTTTGTTAAGTTAACAAATTGAATATTTTGATCCTTTGTTTGAATATGTTGATATCTAAGTTCAAAAATTGGTGTGAAATTTGATTGTGAATTTTTATTCCAAACATATTATTTATTGAATATTCATCTTGAATCTAGTTAATATATTTTATTTTTGGTGTTTTATATTAATTCGGTATTGTTATTTTGGGCCTGAAATTCACTTTGTATTATTACTTAAAATTAATCGGATGTTGCTAATATTAATTGAGAATTGTTATTTAGGTATTGGGTATTGTGAATCCGTAAATAATGATCGTGTATTTATATTTAGGGCTTAAAAGTTGCTGGGAAACAAATTTATGAGTTCTTATTTGTGTACTATAAAAATTGGAAGCTTCTGTGGGGGCTTTAATTTGGAAATGCATTACTAGTTATAGATGGACTCCACTTCTGGCTTGATGGTGGGAGTGAACTAACGATTTCAGAGTTTTTAGCTACAGAACTACTGCAAGCCAAGAAATAGAATACGAGTAAATTTCTTATTACGATTGAAAGAGCTCCACATATATACTTAAAGTACAATGCGAATAAATTTCTAGTTCAATACCCACGACTGAATTTTATTTCAGAATTTATTTTTGTTTAATAATTTAATTAAACACAATTATTTAATTAGGTCCATTAATGTCTAATCCCTAAGAATTTTTCATTTGATGTTTACTTTGTTATGTCTACTATTTATTAATAACAATTGAACAGAATTATAAATTATTAATATAATTACAGAAATAAAACGGAATTACAAAAATTAACACTTACTTGAATTTGCAGAAATAATAACAGAATTAAATATAAATCCGAGCACTGAAGAACAATCTCCTTAAGACAAATTTATTCCCTCCAATGTGCTCAAAGGTTATTGAATAATTGTCTCCCAAGATAGAACGGATTTTCCGAATTAATTATGTAGCACAACAATAATTAATTCTAACGAGCACAAATCTGTGTTAATACTCAATCAGAACAGTGATATGATATGCAGAAATGAAGAAAACAATTTTCTGGATGAAAGAATATTTTCAAAATTTTTCTGGAGGATTTATTTTTTAGCAAATAAAACATGAGGGAAAGGTTTGTATTTATAGCTTTTGAGTTGACTGTTGGAACAGTCAAAATCGAAATTAACTGTCAAAAACAGTTAATCTGTTAACCCTTGGCATTAATTGTCAAACAGTTAATTAATTATTAAAAGCCCAGTAAGTTTAATTAATTTGGCCCAAGAATTTTACAAGCCCAAGCCCAAGCCCAAGCGAGCTGAGCCGAACGGACGGCGCGCGTGTGAGCTTTTGTCCCAAGCCCAACACATGCATAGTGTAGGTCATGTCCCCTTCAAAGAGTTGGGATACCCCTTAGTCCATACTCGGGGTGTTATTAACTCATCAACTTTCCACTACTCTTCCAATGTGGGACAAGAGTTAAAACATACCCAATTCATTAATGTTCATTGCTTTGTTAGTCACTTTGGGAACATATTTATCATTCATAACTTATTGAAATTGGACATATGAATATACTACGTTAATCTCCTTGCGGAAGAGAACGCGTTCGTATATGGTCCCACGATTTTCGTAGTGTGGGTCCCACCTAAATTTGAGCTCAAAGTTGCTCAAAATTATGTCCAAAAAATTCTGGACAGCTTTCTAAAACCAATTTAAGTTCAATTTTCCAACATACTTCAACATAGTTAATTTTTCTCTCTGCTAGTGATATTAACAACTAAATAGTGACATGAACCGAACACAAAGTGACTTTCACTATCCTTATGCTAACATCATTGTCAAAGACTAAAAAATATTTTAAACAAAATGTCGGTTAAAAAATTTAGAAACATTTTACAATAAAATCTTTTTCAATTTTTCAAACTTTTCCTTAAAAACCGTTTTTAATTTTTTTTCTTCTAAATATATCAAAAGAAAAAGTATAGAAATACAATCTAGCAATAAGGACAAAGATATGAATATGATAATCACCCTATTCTAGAAATAAGTCTCGACCTCAATCATTAGGCCGAAGGAGTTCTCAAAAAGAGAAGACATCCTATGAAATTACTCCATCAAACATTGTGAAGTCTTCATTAAATAATCTACTTGCTCTCGAAATTTCTCAAAATCTCTATGGTTGTGCGTAGCACTGTGTTTCGGCCGGATCGGATCGGAAAATGACCATTTGGAAAAAAAATTGATTTTTTTGAAAATAAAATATTTGTTCCGATTTCCGACCCAATTTTTTCAGAAAATTAAAAAAGTTTCCGAATTCGAAAAAATCGAAAAAAATCGGAAATTCAAAAAATATACTAACAATTCAGAAATTTTGGAAATTCCAAAATTTCAAAAAAATTAATATAGGATTTTCGATTACTCGAAATTCTCATTTTAAAGAAATAAAAAAAAAAATTTAACCCAACATGTAAATATATAAAGATTTAACCATTTTGTCATTTGTGTAGAGGATAGATGGATATTCTCCTATTATAGAAGACTTTTTTGGGTCTCTCTTCCTCTCTTAGCCGATTTGGGACGCATGAGAATGCTTAAAAAATTGGAAATCGGAAAATATTTCGGAAATAATTCAAAAAAATCGGATCGCCATAGTTTCGAAAAAATCGGATCGAAAAAATTGAAAAATCGAAAATTCATAATTATTTCCAATTTTCGATCCGATTTTTTTCGAAAAAATCTAAAATCGGAAACCTTATATACGTTCCAAAATCGGAAAATATCGAATCGGATATCAAAAAAATTGGAATGTTCGAAAAAAGAACACAACCCTAGTTGTGCGTAAGCATATGGAGCAACATGTGTGGGAGTATACCAGGGACTACGCGGTGAGAAACTCTCCTCAGTTTAAAATAAAATTTCTAAAGATGATCTCTTTATTTTCAATGGGAACAAACATAAATGGGCTTGGGTTTACCTTGGCCAAAGTTCCTAGGAAGATCTCTCCTTAGTTGGTTAGATCTCCTTGGCTGGTTACATTGTAGCCCATAAGGATCCATCACAAACTCGAGAACCGATTTGGGTGTGGCATTAGAAGTGGATGCACCATCATAACTTATTCCTTGCCTCTCAATGTTACCTAATGCGGGACCGAGAAACATCTTTTCATCCTTCTTAAATGTATGCTCCAAAGTGACCTTCACCTATTGGGAACTTTCGAACTCAATCTCGAGTTAGGATACACGGGCTTCAAGTTTATCACTACTGATCAACGAAGCTTGAAGATCTCTCGTAAAAATAGTCACAGTGTTGGTCAAGTCGGTCTTCTCCCTACCAATAATTATTAATTGCTCACACAAAGAAACTTTCAACTTCTCGAGTTTACTCACCGATGCCTCACACTCGCGTAAAACATTCACCTCCTTCTCTAAATCAAACACCCTAAGAGAAAAATATTTATTATACCTTTTCATTTTTAAAGTCTCTGTGTAAAGTTCGCAAAAGGCACGTTGAAGTCCACCTTCTCTCTCACTCAAATTCTCTTCATCACTCTCACTCCCCCGAATGGTTGGAAACATTGTCGAGGCTCTCAAGTTTAGTAACCTCCTCATCAGCGTAAGTTATACTCGATGTACTAACATGACTGGCCATGAATGCACAAAAATTAGGTTCATGCGGTGATTCATCCCCGAAATTTGTAACACCCCGCCCGCGCCCAGGGAGACCAGAGCGACGTGTTACAGAATTGTATCAGAGCTTAGTTATGCGTCAATCCTCGGGTCTTGGGTATTGGATCTATCATGCGGGTTAGATAGGTTTTTTTTGGAGATAGAAATTTTTGGTGATAAGTTATGTTAGGAATCGAGGTTAGTTGTGAGGTATTTAAAGTTGATTTTTGGAGACGAGATTTATTTTTGGAGATTGTTGGTGTGGCCTGATTTTTGAGTGTTAGGCTTCGTTGAATTTCGAGGGCGAAATTCCTTGTTAGTGGGGATGCATGTAACAACCCGAATTTTTTTTTTTAAATGGGAAATTTTAAATTAATTTTGGAAATCGGAGAAAAATAAAACTTTGGATTTTATAATTTAAAATGTTTGTTTTTATATTTGAAAAATAAATTTTCAAACGAAATCGGAATTAAAATTTTGTTTTAATTGAATTTTTATTACAATGAAGAGTCATCAAAATATAAAACTCCCTAAGAGTCCTCAAAACATAAAACTCTCTAGCAAAAAAAATATTTAAAAATATTGAAAAGTTCGAGCGAGCTGAAATTTTTTGTACAACTTTCTATGGTCTTCATGTAATTCTTCCAAAAATTTCATCTAGTTCCAACGGTCCGATCGTCCAGAATAAAATTTTTAGTGTTTGTATCTGATTAGAACTCTTTTCTTGATCAAACTCTTAATCCTTTATATATCAACTAATTCGTGGCTTGGGTTTTCAAATTACTTTTTCTCAAACTTTTCAACCAGAAGACCTCTCCAAAATTACTCTCTTTCATCTACAAACCATAGCCCCAAACTTATTCAAGATTTCAACCTTAGATTAGAAGGCTTATTTGATGTTTTCTCGAGTTTGGGCTAGAACGAGATTTGGTTATTTTTGCGAGAAGAACATGATGGTGTGTATAGATTTTGAGGCTAAAATTATATGATGATTCATGTTGGTTCTTTTTGGTGGTTTAAGGTATGTGGTTTTACACAATATGTTCATAAATCTCGCAAGTGTCATTCCCGTTGTTTTCTTGTGATTATTGACGCATATTTAAATTGCTAAATTCATTGGAATTCTAAAAATTATTATTGGAATCTAATTTTGATTCATGTGGTATTATTATTTGTGTTGGGCATGTTGTCATGAGATTTTAATATGACGCTGACGTTGGGCAGCCGCCAATATTCCTATTCCAGCTACTTAATAAAGTATGGGCGCGGTATGGTGAGGCCTGGTGACTCTGATTAATGTGCTGTTGAGAAATTATATTGATAAAAATGCTTATGAGATTTGCATTTGATTTGAATATTCGTATTTTTATGTTGTATTCACCACTAATAATTGTTGATCATTTTTCTTGTCGTATTGTGTACTTCCCTATATTTTCTTTTAGTGGCAGATTAGCGCGGATTTCGGGCAGTTTGGATTGGAATTGGAGATTGTTTATTTAGCGTGGATTATTTTGGGAAGATTATTGGAGAATACATACTTGAGAAGATTGTATTTATTTTTGTTGTATAGAGCATTTTATTTAGAGATACGTAGTTGTATTATTTCGAGAGACTTTTTGTTGTATTTAATTGAAGAAATTTGAGATTAGTGGATTCTCTTATTTTATTGTGGGTTCTAGATGCTCTATATCTTGTTATTTTTGGATTAATATAGTTTTTATCGACAGTAGCGCTTCGTTCGCTCTCTGCGGGTGGGCGGGGTGTTACAAAATTCTCCAACTCGACGTCACTATCGCTAAGGGTGGTTTTGTGTGAAACTTCCCCCTTGACCTGTCTCTTTAGCCTAGTGGCACACTTGTCGACTTTGTGTCCTTTGCCCTCGCATTCATAACATCTCACCTCATCTTTCTCACAGACATTCTTGCCCTTATTCCCATTTTTATTTTTCTCAAAACTCTTTTATTTATAATAATTTTCTTTATTAAATTTGAGAATTTTTTTTGAATTTGTTTTTTGCAAAAATAGCTAAATCTTCCATCTCAAAACCAAATTCTGACTCGGAATAAAAAAAAATCCTCTTTTTGGACTGATCTTTCAAAGCTAACCCCTATTTTATTTTTCTTAAGAATTTTGATAAACGTATTGATTTTATAAGTTTGAAGGTTTCCTATGATAGGCGAGGTTCAAACGAGGAAAGGCTTACGGTTAATACCTAGACACCCAGAGACTAGTAAGGGCGTAATATGCGACAAAATGCTTCGAGGAGTTAAAAATAAGCATAGATCTAGAGACTCCTGAATAGGTTAACCTTCCAAACTATTGTTGAATCCATGGGCAAATATGAGACAACCTGACAAACTGAAACATCTTAGTAGCGAGAGAAAAAGAAAGCGAAAGCGACTCCCGTAGTAGCGGTGCGCGAAATGGCAACAGCATAGGAATAAAACGTTCTAGCAAAGATCTCAAAATATTTTTCACAATGCGGGTCTCAGGAATTCTCTCAACCAAATTATAACTAGAGTTAATAATATCATACAATCGTGCATAAAATTTATCAAATGCTTCAGACTCTAGCATAGTAATGGTCTGAAATTGTGTGATGAGATTTTATAGCTCAGAAGGTGTCACAGTGTTGGTACCCTTATGAGTGAGCTGGAGGGTATCCCATACTTCCTTAGATGCAGTGTAAGTCACAATGCGATGAAACTCGTCAAGGGTGATGTCTCCAGAAATGGCACTTAAACTGCATGAGTTAAAATTACCCCATTTTAGATCATCCTCCGTCCAAGTGGTGACGGGTTTAGGATTTATGACATCTCCATTAATCACCGTAGGTGGTGTCCTCCATCTTTCACAAGCACGCTAGACATGCTCGTCAATCGCATTCAAAGCTGACCTTATTCGACCTTTCCAATAACTATAATTAAACCCATAAAAACAGGCACTATAAGAATTATGACTTTTAGCAAGGGAAAAAGTTGTTGCAAAAAGGTATATTTTCATTGCAAAAAACCTTTTGCAACGATTTTTTTCCTTGCAACATTCTTCGCACTAGCCATTATGCTATAAATCTTTTGCAAGAAAATTTTATCATTATCGCTAAAAGTATGTTGCAACGAAATATTTCATTGGAATAAAAGCTTTTTCGTTGCAAAAAAGTTCTTATGTTTCGACTAAAAATATTTTATAGTGAATATTTCATTGTAAAAGACACTAATAAAATCGTCACAACAGATATTTGAGAGAATTAAAAATCCTTGCCAAGTGTTAACTTTTCGATGCTAAAAGCCTTTTGTAACACTTTTTTTCATTGTAAAAAAAGACACTGTTCATTGCAAATAATAATCACCTTTATAAGGATAGGTTTCAAAAATATTTATTCAGCTACAAAAAATATCTTGCGATGGATAAAATTCCTTGCTAATAGTCATTATTTATTGCTGAAATATTTTCTCAACTTATTTTTTTAATTGTAAAAGAATACTTCTTTGGTTGCAAAAAAAAGACGCATTCATAAAATTTTGTTTCATAATAAATATTTCCTTGTAAATTAAATTAGATAATAAAATAAACAAAACAAAAAATTAAGTAAATACACATAATTAAATGGTGTTAAATTTTATTCAAATTATAAATGTGCTACTATTCATGTCACAATGACGCTTAAAATTAAATAATACTTCATAATTGAGAGATTAGTTTAAACTAGTTTTCTTGTCACAAACAAAAAGATAAAATCAACACTTGTCATTGTGCAAGTTGATTCCAAGGGACAGAAGATCCTTCAAGGACACCTACCTTAGGCACAACGTCTTTCTCTTGTAGTAAGGCAACCTTCATTTCAGCCATATCTGATGCAAGATCTTGGACAAGAATTTTCAAATCTATGATCTCTGTTAGTAACATTTTGTTCTCCAATTCAAAATTCTACATTCGTTGTCTTTTCAAAGGTCGGGTACCAAGACCCTTGACATATCCCGACCGTTTTGCAAGGAATTTTTGACAAATTGATGCTTCATCAGAATACTTCGAGCATTTTTGCAATTCAATAATTTCTTTCTACAAAGGAAAGGAAAAGAATATGTTGCACCATCACTTTGAATATTTTTAGTACTTTTATTTATGGAATTAAACCTGTTGTGACACACAAATCACTAATCCAATGATTATAACTACAAGTAAATCATCAATGCATCCCTTCCACCGATTTCATTTTATTTTTAAAAAAAAATGGTACAGTTTCCTTTATTTATTCATGAAATACAACATATTGTGACACAAATCAATAATTCAACAACTCCCTTCCACCGATTTAAAAATTATTTAATCCAGCCTACACTACTTAGGAGCAATGCTTTATGTTTAAGCTTGTAAAATTATTTTCTTTTATATACTTGAATAGTAACACTTCGTTTTTTACTAATCCACCCATTTTTCTTCGTCCAATGAGTATTATAAAATACTTCAATTTTATCTTTCGACTTCTCATATTCTTCACCTGCCTATTAACATACGAAAATTATATAAATAAGTACATGTATCCACATAAAATAAAATATAACAAATTTAGTGTGCTACAAAATATTACACTGTCTTCATACAAGTATTGGATAAAAAAACTTTGCCCCACCGCGATGAGCATACCTAGCATTTGACTGACTAGTAGATAAAGCATTAGATTTTTGCTACAAAAAAGTGATACTTTAAGTTAATTTACTGAAACGTAAGAAAATAAATAATTTTAACAGAAAACATACATTAAAAATTATTACCCTGAGTTCATCACTACTAAAAGATGAGCAAAGAAATTTTCAATCTTCATTTTTTTTCACATCACTAGGTTTGTTCTTTTTCGCCTCCTCAATATTCCAAAATTAAGCAAAATGTTTCTTTAACGTGTTATGGAATCCAGTGTAATGTGCAAACATTGATGTATGCAAATACCTCATAACCGCCGAATTTGTGATGTCTAACTCAATTTTTGACTGCATAAGTTTTAATGTGTTTTGAATATAAAATCACAACTTTTAAAGAGAATTGTTGTCGAGTTTTATTTGTTATAAACTACCGCAAGTGCACGGACTATTGAAATATAGCGTGTGTAAGTATGGGTCGAACCCACAGAGATTTCGTCAACTTTTATAAAATATCGATTGTCCAACTAGACATATGAGTGTGTCAATGTGATTGAGTGATGGAACAAAATAAATAAATAAATGCGTGACACAAATTATGTAACAAGTATGTAACAATAAAAATAAAGACGGAATAAATGAACAAGTACAAGAGATAATATTAAATGTGGAAGAATCTAGGATGTCGGTTCCGTTTGTCAATTCTAATTAAATTAACACATCAATTTAATTTCGTAATTCCGAATTTATAACACAAAATATACCGACTCTTGCCGCGTACATTTCAGAGAATAAAACATTACATGCACTCAAAATATTTTAACGTCTCCTGAATTAGACACCATAAATCCCTATTCCCTAAAAAATATCATGTTTAAAATTTTTAACGTGTATTTAAGCATGAGGTATCAAAACATCTAAGTGCAAGCATAACCCATCAAAAATGACAACTTTAAATTTTTTTAAAGCATGAATTTATAATTAATTCGTTGAGGTTTAAAAATACACTCTTGTGTAATTTTAAGCGAAAACCGAATTTTTTTATTTAAAATTAGAACACGTTGAAATATGTACGAAATTAAATTAACATGCGTGATTTAATTAGTCATGACAAACATCACCTAAATCCTAGTAATTAAACTACTCACACGACATAATTGACACACAAATATTGCAAGCTGAAAAAACAATTTTCGTTAATATATGTCAACTTAAAAAATTTCGGGTCCAATACTTGAATTACAATACACAATATGCTCCTCCAAAGTGTGCCTCCAAAATACTCTCTACACATTTTTTTTATCTCTCAAAGTGTCTTTTTTTCTATCCAAAAAGTGTCTCCCTCGTCATTTTTTTCCTTCTTCCATGGGGTGATGTAGGTAAAGGGTATTTGTAGGAGTTTGGTGTGAGCATGTAGGGGGAGTAGTAGTGGGTAGGTGGGTTTGTGGGAAATTTAAGTGGGAAGGTGGTTTTGTGGTTGTCTTTCGGCAGAAGAAAGAAAAAGGAAAGGGGAAAAGGTTGGGTGGGTTTTGGTAATGGGTAGGTGGGGTAATGGGTTTAGTGGGCAAGTGGCAAGTGGATTTTTGCCAAAAAATATAGGGGAGAGGCAGGGGTCGAACCCCTCACCATGTGCATGTCTTTCTTTCTCCCAACCAGCTCACCCAACAGCTTTCTCTGATAAATATATACACCCAATTATATTTAACAACATATTAAAATCCAAATTTCCTAATTTGCATAATAGCCCAAATCACCATAACTTCTTCATTCGGAGTCCGATTGACTTGCCGTTTGAATCGACGTGACCCTCATTTCGGGCCCAACAATATTTCAATAGTGTTCAGGTCTCGAGGTTGACTTCGGCATTGATCCGAACTTTGACTTTGACTTTCTTTTGAATTTAAACTTTGCGTGGCCATAACTTCTTCGTTTCAACTCCGATTGACTCGCCGTTTGAACCCAGACATCCCTTGATTCAAGGCCTTTAATTTCTGTGTTTGGTCCGAGTTCGAATCTGTAACAACCCTCGATTTTGGAGACTGAGAAATTAAATTTTGGGAAAATAAAATTTAATTGAATTGGAGAATTTCAAAATTTGGGAACTTACGCCCAAAAATAGAGAATATTTCAAAGTATTCCGGATGATATTTTTGAGGGTACCATCGATCCCGGGAGGGTCGAGATAGTCAAAATGACTGTCATTGGGTCTTATTTCGGCTCCGGAATGTTTTTAAGTATTTTGACTTGATTTGGAGTAAACGAGTCATTTAAAGTGTGTATTAACATTTAAAATTGGGATTTTGTTTTAAAGGTTCATTAGGCTTACGGATTAAGCCATTTCTCATTTGAGAGAAAGAGAGAAAATCCCTAGAGGGAGAAGAAGAAAGGAAAGAAGAAGAGAAGAAGAGAGAGAGGAAGAAAGCTTGGGATTTTCGGCCCAACCGCGTCATCGAGGACGATCCAACCTCTACAAATCTGAGGCAAGTGTTTAATCTTGCTAAATAGCTATTTGTGTATTTCATTTCATAATTTGTGGGGTAAAGAAATGGATTTTTGGGTATAAATACCAAAACCTAGATTTTTGGGTTTAAATCTTGAAATCAATGTTATTCTATGGTTTAATCACATATAAATGGTTGGGAGGAGATATAGGATGGGTTTTCTTGTTAATAACATCATTGGGTTAAAGATTTGGGGGCTTGGTGATGATAATTGGGTATTTAATTTCGTGGGTTTGCTGAGAAAGGGAAATCGGCCAGCTTAACTGGTATGGCAGGTCGACCGCGGTCTGGGGACCGGTCGACCGCGCCTTAAGGGAAAAGCCTACTGCATTTCTTCGTAGGCAAAATTTGGACCCGCGGTCGACCGGGGGTCTGGGACCGGTCGACCGGTCCCCTGTTTTTGGCCCAAAACTTGGATTTCTTCTCCCCCTTTTCTTTTGGAGTTTATTCTTAGGGGCTTCCTTAATGGGCTGTTTTATGGGTTTCCTAAGATGACTTCTAGCCCATTTTGGTTGGGTTAGTTGATTTGGGATTCTCTCTTATAAAGTAAGAGATATATTTTGGTGACTTATAGGGGGTTTCTCACTTAGTATACGATAGTGGGGACTTCTTGGAATAATTGGATAAGAAATATCCATGTATGTTGTGAAGTTTCTAGGCCGACATTTATGTCAAATCCTATTGAAGATAGGATATTGTGAAGATATAATTCGGGGCCAATTGGAAGAGAATGGTTACATACTCTTTAAGAGCGAGGGGTCTCATATCCTTAGAAATGTTTAGACTAAGGAACAATGGATAAATCAATAGGAATGAGGGTTCCTGAGATCGAATTGAACCATAGGTGACATTGGGAACGCTTGGGATCGTACTATCGACTAGAATAAACGGTATCATAAATTCTAGTTTGGATAGTTTACACGTAAACATGGGGATATGAATAATGAGATTCCAATACTTGAAATGAGGTTGGAATAAATTGAGGTTTTAGACTATTAAGTCATGTGTGTGCCTATGGTTAAATAGTACTAAAGGTAATTATGTACTTTTGGTTATGGATGAAGTGTGTAGTGATGGATTCCTACACATACTCTTGGGTGATAACCCTAATGTTGAATATATATGTATAGATATATACATATGGTTTTGGGAGACTATTCATCATAGGAAAAATGATTGAATATGTTTCAAGGGAGGGATTGTATTCACATATCGAGGTATATTTAATGGAAATTGTGGTGACGGCTTGTATATTGAGGATTAAGTATACTTATAGCCAGGTTTATATATCTTATACATATGAACGAGAATTAGTTTGTATATATATTGATATAGCGATGTGTGAATATATGTACATATATCTATGTATGAATGTGATTATATGGATATATTTATGTTGTGGACATACATGGTATGGATATTTAAACCCTATATGATGGTTTACTATATTGGATCATATGATGGGATCATATGAATGTATGTATATTGCGTATGTGAGCAATATATATACCTATTTGGTTAAGCATACCCCGCTCATGCTATCATTGGAAAGTTTCCGCGCAGAGGGTGAGCATCCTGGCATATAGAGCAGGGTGTGGATATTCCCCAGGTCATAGTCGTCCCTTGTGTTATTATACGATATAGATATATATATTTTGGGGTGAGACGTGGTGGGTATGTTTCGTCTCATTGCTGGTTGGAACTATGACTGCTTCCCGGGACGTCGTGTGTGTGAGTTACCATGAGGTGGATGTCGTTGATC
The DNA here is from genome assembly GCA_949130495.1 of Sambucus nigra. Taxonomy (NCBI): domain Eukaryota; kingdom Viridiplantae; phylum Streptophyta; class Magnoliopsida; order Dipsacales; family Adoxaceae; genus Sambucus; species Sambucus nigra. The sequence goes on along the minus strand of OX422213.1, from coordinate 509,718,169 downwards.
CCCACCAGGTGGTCCCCAGTTGTTACGTGAACCGGACTCTGGGAAGATGATAGCATTGATGCAGTTTTATCGGCGTTATATATAGCCGGGTATTATATGTGCATGGCGCCTGTACATCATATATGGTATGTACACTGGGTCATGGGTATGGATGATGGTATGTATATATATATGGTGAGAATAAAATACCTATATATATATATTTTTATATCCTAGATGAAAGGATACGGTATTTCTTTGGGGTACATCTTGCATGATTATGGTGTACCAGATTATTTGGGGGGTTGATGTATAGTATTTGAGGAATACTTCGGTTACATCATCCCAAGGTTATTATTGGAGATTGTTTTATTTTATTTTATTTGTTTTCTTTTTTTTTTCTTTTCTTTCTTTCTTTCTTTCTTTGGTAGTATTATATAGTATGTTAAGGATTATGGATCTCTAGGATCGACATTGCCCAGGAGTAGTGTAACGAGGCGGTTCCTTATTTGGATTTCGCTTTGCGAGACACCTCACGCAAGAAACGCAGTGCCATGTCGAGATTTGAGAGAAGCAATTCTATTTGTGGCATCTCGTATCTCTGGTCTTGACCTTGTCAGGAGTAGTGTAACGGGGCGGTTCCTTGTTTGGATTTCGCTTTGCGAGACTCCACACGCACGAAACGTAGTACAAGTTTGAGATTAGAGAGAGGTTTTGCCAATATTCCATGTGCATGATACTTAGAAATTCTTATATTTTAGCCTATATATATATATATATATATATATATATATATATATATATATATATATATATATATATATATATATAGGGGTAACGTATTAAGAATTATAATTCATTATAATTATAAATCGGAATCCATTAAGCCTTTTATGGCATAACTGTTGGTAATCATGATCTAGTAGGATTAGAAAAGGGTGGATCCTTGGATTATGATGGGAAAGTAGCTCTCGTGGGTTTGGGCTAGGCCTATGATTAGTTAGGTTGTCCTATATATGGGGTAATTTAACTAAAACTTGAGGACGCGAATAGGTGCGCGCCTTTAGATGAGAGGTGAGTTGGGTTTCCACGAGAGAGCGGCCTCACTTTAATTATGAAAAAAAAGTGCACCGATAATTATTATGCACGGTTAACACACTTGCTAAATATTTTTCACATTCAGGGCTCTGACCCGTTTACTTTTCTCTCCTCCTTGTATATATATATTACCACAGGTATCCTACCGCATGGATGCCAGATGACTTTCTATCCAGAGTCTTGGGAGCCGTGACAGGTGCGGACTGTTGCGGAATGTCTCATGTAGCCGCTTCCTACTTCTTTAAAATTCTAGGTAGGATTCATGTTGTATATCGGGTTGGTACCCAAGGGATATTTATATACATGTTTATATTTATTCCATTTCAGTTATTGTATTGGCTGTGGCCCGACAGCTTATTCGGGCCTATTTTTTTTAGTACATTCGGTTGTGTTTATTTAGTTCATTTTATTTCTAGCATCTCATTTGTTTTAGTTCTTTCTTGCATCTTTCTTTTCTTTTTTAGCGTTAGTTGGTTGGATGTTGCATATTTTATTTAAATTTTCACATCTCGCTTATGTGATATCGGGTAGTTAGTCCTATATTATATAGTACCGACAGTTGATGTTGAGACTGGACCATCTGAAACTCCTGATTTAATATAGTATAGGGTTGGCCACCCATTATTATTTTAGGCGGCTTGTGACAGAATCAGTCATTTGAATTTACAATTTTTCCCTTGGAGGTGCGGAAGTGACCTTTTAATGCTCAATTTGCATCTGATCTTCTCCACATTCACTCTAAACCTCTCAACAATCAACAAAAACCTTGCACAAGAGATTAGAAATAAATATTTAAGGTCATGAATTAAATATGTGAGCGTAAAGTTCGCAAAAATTGCATTATTAACTACATTTATTCTTAAATTTGTATTTTTCTCTAAAATAATAAAAATAGCTCTAAAATCATTTTATTGATGGTGCAACGGAACTAACAAGGCCTAGATTTGGGTATAATTAATACAAAATAATGCACTCATCAATTACCCCCAAACCTAAGCTTTGTTAGTCCTCGTGGGAATCACGTTTGCACTTAGCAGATGCAACAAGCCGTTAAACCCCTAGGTTACCCTAGTGGACGAGTTTTGTCTCGTGAGGGTTTGCAGTGAATATACCCACAAAATTCAAAATTTAACTCTATTTACAAAAGACACAAATGTAATATAACCAAGTTCGAATGCAAACTTCATAAATATAGTGGAACTTCACTTTTCAATCTCAACTTATCGTGTGTGTGTGCATAGACAATATAACCGTCCATTTCAAAAGATTTGATCGTTACATTTCTTATCCGAAAGTTTGTTTTGATTTCAAAGTCTCACAGAATGCACTCACAATCGAACACTCGGAAATGGTTTATTTTTTTCGGTATATGTGAATAAAAGAGTAAATTTATATGAACAAATTTCACATATACATGATCAAGAACGAACTTTTTATAATGGATGAATATGATCTCATGAACGAAAAATCGATTACTTTTTGAAAACATTGAATCACACCATAGATCCTATTTATCTTCTCTCCACACTTTAACTAACTTCACTTGAGATTGATTAGGACTTTCTTTGGTTTTATTGCAGGCTCGAATTTTGGCTAGAAAGAATGTCTTTTGGAGTTCAAAATTTTTGAGAATATAGAGGTTTTTCGGTATTTTGACTTTTAGGTACTTTTTCTCACCTCCATTTTTATTTTCTCTTTCCTTTTTTCTTTTCAAACTCACTTTTTTTTTTCTTTCTTCTCCTTTCTTTTTTTTTTCTTTTATTCTTTTCTTTTCACACATCATTCTTGCAACCTCATTTTCTTTTGGCCTTTTTCCAACCGTAATTTTACCCTAGTATTCTCAGAAAATGGGCATGGCTTCTTTTTATGGGTTTTAAACTCCTAGTTGGATTTGGGTAGGATAGTGGGCTTTCAACAAAAGACTTATCTTCTTTTTGGCTCAAATGGGCTTGCAATGTAATAATGTAAAAAATCTTGGAGTTTGGGCTTAATTTTTGGGCTTTCAAACGAGGGCCTAATCCCATTTCTCAAGTTTCATTAAGTTGATTTGTGTCTCAAGATGACATACTAAGACTTCTAGTGCATAAGATTCTGATTTTGACCTTTTGTTTTCAGTAATCGAACACAACAATGAATTTGAGATCATCAACGAATTTATCACTGAAGAAAAGTTTGAGTTATTTTAACTCGGATTGATTTAAATCTCTCAAAAACGATGAATGGTACAACATCTCACCGGGATAAAATCTCCACATTTATTCTTTAAGCATATTAACTTTCGCCTCAATATCCATTTTCGATCATATTACATGGCTAAGTGTAAAATATTATAAGTTGAGAGATTTGTGAATTAATTCTATGTTAAGAAATTGTTTCAAAACTCACTTATATTGAAATATTTTTGTATTTTTAAAAATTTTCTTATTGTTTTTTTTTTGAAAAGCGGAGAACAATGACATCAATACCCCCAAAACTGATTTCTACATTGTCCTCAATGTTCAAGAGAAAATTTAAAAAGCGGAAAAGAAATGAAAGATATTACTGTAATGAGGGACTTTCTCCAACACATGTTGCGTGGAAGAAAAATAATTACAAAAAGAAAAGGAAAAAAACTATAATACAAAAACACGACCCAAGTTATGTTTACTCGTGGTATACCGAGTCTTGGATGAGAATGTCCTCCACTTCCCGATCTCGCAATTCCAAATATGGCTTCAACCTTTGGCCATTAACTTTGAAAATTTCACCATTTTTAGGATTCGCTATCTCAATCACCCCATGTGGGTAGACTGTCCTAACAACAAAGGGACCGGACCATCTAGACCTTAACTTACCAGGAAAGAGATGCAATCTAGAATTGTACAAGATAACTTTTTGTCCAGGCTCAAATGACTTCCGTAGGATGGACTTGTCATGGAACATTTTCATTTTCTCTTTATACAATTTTGCGTTTTCGTACGCACCATTCCGAATCTCCTCTAACTCATTGAGTTGGAGTTTTTGGACCTCTCCAGCAGCAGGTAAATCAAAATTAAAGGTCTTAATGGCCCAATAGACCTTGTGTTCTAAATCTACCGAAAGGTGGCAAGTTTTTCTATAAACAAGCGTATACGTTTACATAGCAAGTGGGGTTTTGTAGGCAATGCGATAAGCCCACAAAGCTTCTAATAACCGTAAGGACCAGTCCTTTCGGTTTGGATTCACTGTGTTCTCGATGATTATCTTGATTTGCCTATTGGATACTTCGACTTGTCCACTGGTTTGAGGATGTTAAGAGCATCCTACTTTATGCGTGATTGAATACTTTTTCATGAGAACTCAAATGTCCGATTGCAGAAATGGGTTCCTTGATCGCTAATGATGGCTCGAGGTGAACCGAATCGGGAAAAAATGTTTTCTCGAATAAATTTGACTACCACATGGTGATCATTTGTCCGACTCGGTATAGCTTCGACCCACTTAGACACATAATCAACTGCCAAAAGGATGTAAAGATTACTGTAGGATTTCGGGAATGGACCCCTGAAATCAATGCCCCATGAGTAAAAAACCTCAATAACCAATATTGGACTCAATGGAATCATATTCCTACGAGTGATCTTTCCTAACCTTTGGCATCGGTCACAACTTCTACTATAGTCATTGGAGTCACGAAAAATGGTGGGCCAATAGAATCCACATTGCAAAATTTTCGTAGCGATTTTTTTAGTACTGAAATGAACTCCATAAGCTTGGTCATGGCAAAAAGAGATTACGCTCTGAATCTCGTGATCGGGGACACACTTTCGAATGATTTGATCGGGACAATACTTGAAAAGATATGGGTCATCCCAAAAGAAATGCTTGGCTTCCTTTAAAAATTTGGAACGATCTTGCTTAGACCAATGTAATGGCATTTCACCCGTCACAAGATAGTTCACAATATCGGCGAACCACGAAAGTTGGTTGATAACAAATAGTTGCTCATCGGGGAAATACTCATTAAGTGGTAACAAGTCATTGGAAGATTCAACAGTCAACCTAGATAGGTGATCTGCCACTACATTCTCACAACCCTTTTTATCTCGAATTTCAAGGTCAAACTCTTGAAGTAATAGGATCCACCTAATGTGCCGGGCCTTAGCATCCTTTTTAGATAAAAGGTGTCGCAAGGCCGCGTGATTGGTGAAAATGATGACTTTGGATCCTATCAAGTGAGACCTAAACTTTTCTAGCGCGAATACGACAACCAAGAACTCTTTCTTAGTGGTGGAATAATTAAATTGAGCGTCGTTAAGAGTCCTGTTGGCATAGTATATAACATGAGGAATTTTCACATCTCGCTGACCCAGAACCGCACCTAGTGAATATTCGGAAGCGTCACACATGAGTTCGAAAGGTTGACCCTATTCAGGGGGTCGCATAATAGGTGATGAGGTCAATTCCTTCTTTAGCCTCTTAAAGGCTTGAAGGCAATCATCGGTGAACTCAAAGGGTGTGTCTTTGGCTAGAAGATTGAATAAAGGCCGCGAGTTTTTACTAAAATCCTTAATGAATCTCCGATAAAAACCGACGTGTCCTAAGAACGATCGAATTTCACGCACAGTTTTTGGGGGTGGGAGATTAGAAATTAGATTAATTTAGCCTTATCAACCTCGATACCCTTTTCAGAGATGCTATGACCTAATACTATGCCTTGTTTAACCATGAAGTGACACTTCTTCCAATTGAGTACAAGGTTCTTTTCCTTACACCTCTTCAGAACGAGGGTAAGGTGGTAAAGGCACTCATCAAAATTAGACCCAAATACAAAGAAATCATCCATAAATATTTCAAGAAAACGTTCCACCATATCTGAAAAGATACTCATCATGCACCTCTGAAAAGTGGCGGGTGCATTGCATAACCCAAAGGGCATGCGTCGGTAGGCAAAAGTACCAAATGGACACGTGAAAGTGGTTTTCTCTTGATCCTCGGGAGCAATGGGAATTTGATTGTAACCAGAATAGTCGTCGAGAAAACAGTAATATGGATAGCCGGCTAATCTCTCTAGCATTTGGTCTATGAAAGGAAGAGGAAAGTGATCCTTCCTTATAACAGCATTCAACCTCCTATAATCAATACACACTCGCCAACCGATTTGAATCCTAGTGGGTACAAACTCATCATCGTTATTTTTCACCATCGTAACACCGGATTTCTTAGGGACCACTTGAACGGGACTGGCCCATTGGCTATCAGAGATGGGGTAAATGATACCCGGATCGAGAAATTTTAGCACCTCATCTCGGACGACCTCTTTCATATTGGGATTGAGTCTACGTTGTGCTTCACGGGAATTTTTAGCATTGTCTTCTAAGTGTATCATATGCATGCACACCGAGGGACTTATCCCCTTAATGTCGGCTATGGTCCATCCTATGGCTTCCTTGTGTTCGTTGAGAACACGCAATAATTTATCTTCATGTTCTTTGTTTAAGTCAGATGCGATGATAACAGGTAAGGATTCAGAAGGTCCTAAGAACCTATACTCGAGCGTTTCAGGCAATGGCTTCAATTCAAGCTCGGGAGCTTTCTCAATTGAGGGTGGAATAGGTGACATGGAAAGTGAGAGGGGCTCAGGTTTAGACTTCCAATTTCCCACTTCTATGATAGGGACGGAGTCGAGGAGGGCATTAACTTCTTTGATGGACTGTTCGACATCAAATTCGGACCCAAAAAATTGCAAGACAAGATGCTAAAGGGTCGTTAATATAAGTTTGCTCGAAAGTCTCTCGGATGATACTATCAATCATGTCGACATCCACGAGTTCGTCGTCATCGGGTGGTTGTTTGGCCAAATTGAACACATTAAGGTCCATAGTCATGTTTCCAAATGATAGGTTCAATTGGCCGCTACGACACCGAATGACGGCATCAGATGTGGCGAGGAAAGGATGACCCAAAATAACAGGAATTTGTGCAATAGGATTTTGCACTTGTTGGGTGTCCAAGACAACAAAGTCGACAGGAAATATAAAGTCACCCACTTTAATTAGGACGTCCTCAACAATGCCTCTAGGAATTTTCACAGAACGGTCGGCTAAGGACAAGGTAATCCTAGTCGGTTTGAACTCCCCCAAACCTAGTTTCTCGTACATGGTGTACGGCAGAAGGTACACGCTTGCTCCTAAATCTAGAAGGGCTTTCCCAATGAGGTTCTCCCCTATCTTGATAGAGATCGTCGGAGTACCGAGATCCTTATACTTGATGGTAGTTCGATAAGAAATGATCGAGCTTGCTTGTTCGACGAGAAAAGATTTCTTGGGTACGTTAGTTCTTCTCTTGAAGGTACAAAGGTCCTTCAAAAATTTAGCGTAGGATGGAACTTGTTGTATGGCATCAAGCAACGGGATATTAATTTGTACGTGCTTAAATACTTCCAACATTTTGTCCACTTGCGCCTTTTTCTTTTGTGGCACTAAACGTTGTGGAAATGGAGATTTCGGGACATAGGTCTAAACAAATGGTTCGGAAGATGAGGGCGAGGAAGAAGGCGGATCAAAGGTGGTTCCTTCTTTTCCTTACCTTTCTCGGATTCACTCATGGTGGGTCGTGAGACATTATTCTCAACTTCTTTACCTGACCTAAGCGTGATTATAACCTTAGCATGCTCTTGGGTAGTGGACATGCTAGTGTTGTCATGGACAACATACTGACCCCTAGGCATGTTACCCTTAGGATTAGGCTCGGGTTGTCTTGGGAACATTCCTTAATTTCGTTCGCTCAAAGCATTGGATAGTTGACTCACTTGTACCTCTAATTTGGCAATCGATTGGGTGTTGGCATGCAAGTTTTGTTGTGTGGATTGAAGGACACTTTGCGTGGTCTGTTGGAGTTGCAGGGTACTTTGGGCAAGTAAATTCATCGTTTCTTCTAAGGATTGAATCTTTTGGGGTGAAGGGAACGATGGCACGGGGGTGGTTTTTTGGAAACCCGGGGGTGGGTTAGTTAAAGATTGACCTCCACTACCCTAGTATTGACCTTTAGATCATGAAAAGTTTGGATGATCCTTCCGACCTGGATTGTACGAGTTGGAAAATGGGTCGTACTTGGGCTTGTTTTGATAGAGGGCGTTTGCTTAATCGGTGAGAGCTTTATGGGCAGGAAGGGCGGGGCAACTTTCGACGAGGTGGTCGAAACTATCGCAAAGCAAACACATAGGTGACCCTACATGTTGCACGATGGCATGTGTGGCTCGGTTACCCTCTTTACTCGTTTCCAAGGCTTCTAAACGACGGGCCAAGGTGGCCACTTTGGCATCTAGTCCAAAACCTTGTTCTTCTGGGTGAGCATTACCCTCATTAATTGTGGTGGTCTTCGAATCCCGATGGGGTCCCATCGCTGGGACTTTTAAGCAACGGATTCTAAAAACGACCATGCGTCGGCCTCACTCTTTTCTGTGAAATCTCCACACACATAAGTTCAAGCATAGATCGAGTAGTGTAATCGAAACCCTCATACAAAATCTGGATTTGATGACCTAATTCGATTCCGTGGTGAGGACATTGCAGGAGCAAGTCCATGAATCTTTCCAAGTACATCCATAAAGTCTCTCCCTCTTTTTGATTGAAAGTATTGATGGCGTGACGTATTGCCGCCGTCTTTTGGTTAGGGAAAAACTTTTGCAAAAATTCAACACTCAACTAATTCCATGTAGTGATGGAATTTGGTTTAAGTGAGAGTAGTCAACTCTTAACTTTGTCCTTCAAAGAAAATGGAAACAATTTTAGTTTAACAATCTCATCGGTGAGTTGTTGTAACCTAACCGTTCCACAAATTTCTTCAAACTCACGCACGTGGAGGTATGGATTCTCCTTTTCTGTGCCTCGAAAGATGGGAAGTAAATGAATTATTCCCCACTAAAACTTGAAATTGTTTGCATTATGCGGGGGAAGAAGTATGCATGATGGTTGGCTTGTCGTATTGGGATACAGGTAATCCTTTAGGGCACGAGTTACTAGCTCATCTCCCATTTCGGTTAAAATCGAGGTTCTACCTATAAAAGTATCGGGAATACTGGACTCCACTCTAGCTAAACAACCAGTAGAATCTCGAACCCAACTTACCATACACCGTACTCACTCGATTTTTATTTTATTTTATTTTATTTTTTAATATAGAAAGCAAATAATCCGACACAGAACCACAAAAATCCTAAGCTAACACAAAGCAATTTGAGTTTATATGAATTAGGTGAGGGGAAGTTCAATTTTTAAGATCTAGTTTCCTGAGATTATTCGACGACAATGGGTCTCCGAAATAATCTCCCTAATTAAAGAGCTCCTAATTCTTGACAAGGGAGAATTTAAAAGACGACCAACTCCGGACTATCGCCTTAATTACCAAATATTTTCTCCAGGTAGGTGGTCGACATGAAGACTCATTAAAAACCACCAATCCTAGTCAATGTCCAAATGGCATCGATTTGAAAATTCAGTGTTTGGATTAGCTTTTAATCCTAGCCTTGAAAAGAATATGCCTATGAGCTATGTGACACCCTATGGCCAATGTCTAATCAATTTTAAATTAAAATTATGGCTTGGGCTATGTAGATGCTCGGGTAGCTTAATGATTTGTGGGCCAAGGAAGGGTGATTAAATCCCCACCTTATCTTAAAATTGGGTTTTTGCCCTTAAGTAAAATTATGCAACGTGCTTATTAAAATTTGCGAAAATAGTTTCACGTAGGAGCACACAAGACTTACCTCCGGCGTGGACTTTTTACGGTCACTTGTTTACACCGGGCCAAAGTTTTATTTGACGTCGTTCGGAGGGAAACGTCGCCTCCATTTCAGTCGTCTCTGAGAGTACCTTGTGCGCGTGGCAAGATTGCACAAGTAACTTTAGCGCTTTTCCCGCGGTTGCTTTCTTTTCCGTTTGTTTTTTTTTTCTTACTTTTTTTTAAACTATTCTTTTTATTTTTTCTTGGAAAAGAACACAAAAACCATACCAAGCTTAAAGTGGAACAAAAATTATTAAATAAAAAATAATAATTACATATGCACTTACAATGAATTTTTTTTTGTCTTAATGAGAAAAAAAAATAATAAAAGCACACTATAAGATTGAAAAAGAAAAAGAACTATATATATATACACACTAGAAAAAAAATTGCTATTAGAAATAAATAAAAATATTTTTTTTTCTCGATTTTTTTCTTTTTGTTATTTTTTTAGCACTTTTATGACAAAACTTGGTGTTAAAAACAACTAGTTATTCATAAAAGACTTTAAATCTGATTGTTTTTTTAATTCAACCTATAGAAACTCGAAAATCTGGAAGTTTCCCAAAAAAAAATTATTATTTTCGAATTTTCCAAAATCTCTAAGTACTTTTGTGATAAACTAGTGTAAAAAACAACAACTAGTTTCTCACAAAACACTTTTTTTTAACAAATTACAGCAGCTTTGACTTTTTGTTTTTCCAGGAAAAAAATATAATTAATTTCGAATTTTATAAATATTTAGGTAGTTTATGACAAAACTAGTGTTAAAAACACTATTTAATCACAAAAGACTTAAAGCTGATTTTTTTTATATATTCTGAAAATAAATAAAAAAAATACTGTTGGAATTTTGAATTTTTTAGATTTTTCATTTTTTTTAATAAAATTAGTCCGAAAGTCAATATTCTTAAAATCGACCGAAATCCTCGGCAACGGCGCCAAAAACTTGTTGTCCAGTTTTATTTGTTATAAAACTATCACAAGTGCACGGGTTATTGAAATATATCGTGTGTAAGTAGGGGTCGAACCCACAGAGATTTCATCAACTTTTATAAAATATCAATTGTCCAACTAGACATATAAGTGTGTCAATATGATTGAGTGATGGAACAAAATAAATAAATAAATGCGTGACACAAATTATGTAACAAGTATGTAACAATAATAATAAAGACGGAATAAACGAACAAGTACAAGCGATAATATTAAATGTGGAAGAATCTAGGATGTCGGTTTCGTTTGTCAATTCTAATTAAACTAACACATCAATTTAATTCCGTAATTCCGAATTTATAACACCAAATATACCGACTCTTGTCGCGTACATTTCGGAGAATAAAACATTACATGCACTCAAAATATTTTAACGTCTCTTGAATTAGACACCATAAATCCCTATTCCCTAAAAAATATCATGTTTAAAATTTTTAACGTGTATTTAAGCATGAGGTATCAAAACATCTAAGTGCAAGCATAACCCATCAACAATGACAAACTTTAAATTTTTTTAAAGCATGAATTTATAATTGATTCGTTGAGGTTTAAAAATACACTCTAGTGTAATTTTAAGCGAATACCGATTTTTTTTATTTCAAATTAGAACACGTCGGAATATGTACGAAATTAAATTAACATGTGTGGTTTAATTAGTCATGACAAACATCACCTAAATCCTAGTAATTAAACTACTCACACGACATAATTGACACACAAATATTGCAAGTTGAAAAAATAATTTTCATTAATAAATGTCAACTTATAAAATTTCGGGTCCAATACTTGAATTATAATACACAAGATGCTCCTCCAAACTGTGCCTCCAAAATACTCTCTACACAATTTTTTCTATCTCTCAAAGTGTCTTTTTTTCTATCCGAAAATTGTCTCCCTCGTGATTTTTTTTGTTCTTCCATGTGGTGATGTAGGTAAAGGGTATTTGTAGGAGTTTGGTGTGAGCATGTAGGGGGAGTAGTGGGTAGGTGGGTTTGTGGGAAGGTGGGTTTGAGGGTGTCTTTCGGCAGGAGAAAGAAAAAGGAAAGGGGAAAAGGTTGGGTGGGTTTTGGTAATGGGTAGGTGGGGTAATGGGTTTAGTGGGCAAGTGGGTTAGTGGGCAAGTGGCAAGTGAATTTTCGCCTAAAAATATAGGGGAGAGGCAGGGGTCAAACCCCTGACCATGTGCATGACTTTCCTTCTTCCAGCCAACTCACCCAACAACTTTCTCTAATAAATATATACACCCAATTATATTTAACAACATATTAAAACCCAAATTTCCTAATTTGCACAATAGCCCAAATCACCATAACTTCTTCATTCGGAGTCCGATTGACTTGCCGTTTGAACCGATGTGACCCTAATTTCGGGACCAACAATATTTCAATAGTGTTCGGGTCTCGAGGTTGACTTCAAGCGTTGACCCGAGCTTTGACTTTGACTTTCTTTTGAATTCAAACTTTGCACGACCATAACTTCTTCGTTTCAACTCCGATTGACCTGCCATTTGAACCCAGGCGTCCTTCATTCAAGGCCTTCAATTTATATGTTTGGTCCGAGTTTGAATCAGTCATTTGAATTTACAATTTTTCCCCTGGAGGTGCAAAAGTGACCTTTTAATGCTCAATTTGCATCCGAACTTCTCCACATTCACTCTAAACTGTCAACACTCAACAAAAACCTTGTACAAGAGATTAGAAATAAATATTTAAGGTCATGAATTAAAGATGTGAGCGTAAAGTTTGCAAAAATTTCATTATTAACCGTATTTATTCTTAAATTTGTATTTTTCTCTAAAATAATAAAAATGGCTCTAAAAATATTTTATTGATGGTGCAACGGAACTAACAAGGCCTAGATTTGGGTATAATTAATACAAAATAATGCACTCATCAAGAATGGAACACAAAAATTAAATATACAAAAAATCATTCAATCATTGATGTCTTCTCCTTCTCTTCAATATTTTCCCATCTGTACACCTTTAACAGGGAAAAATTTCATACGACAAAACCAATTTCATTAGCCAAAAGGGTAGCGGTATGTCCGGTCGGTTTATTATGCATAGAGTCCCATTCAACTGGAATTTTAGATCCCCATAAATTTTAATAAGAGCATCAGTTGCTATCCCACGTTTTATGCCATGAACGTTTTTCTTAGAGTTGGATCCAAATTCTAAAAAACTCCACAAAATTAAGTTATTTTACCACTAAACCAACTAAATAAATTGTTAACTTATCTTTTATGGGCGTTGTTATTGTTAGAGACTTGTCTTTTATGTTTTGTATGATACATATTGTTAACTTTATTAACTTTATTAACGCATCAATAATAAACTATATTACTGCATCGATAAAGAGGGTAAATGCATATTTCATAGCAGGTAGCATTTATGTAATGAAATGTGCAAATCTCAATTAAAACTTCATATGTACTGTTAGAATTAGGCACCATTGTAGAATTTGCACCCATATTTTGTGTCTCATTCGATGTCCTAGATGTAGTTTCATTAGGTATTAGATCCTCATGCATAGTTGAATCTTGCATATACGATGGCTCTAAAACGGCAGTAGCTGAAGAACCACGTCCGCATCCAGCTCCACCTCCTCATCCACATCTTGCTCTACCTCCACATCTATGCCCACCAAGTTCCACGAAGATGATAATAATCCTGATCAATTAATCAAAATAATTAATTTATAGATAAATAAAATTAGAAAAGCAACGATAGCGGAATCAACTTAGCTAAGTAACAAATAATTTTAGAATTTAAATTAAAAAATAAACACAAATCCTCGACACCACAGAACGAATCAACAGTGGAGTAATATTTCTTAGACAACCGATTAGGCAGAAATATCCAACTCTTATCCATCTTTATCTTCATGTTATTTCACATCAACATATCATTACTTGTTTTGTTACTTGTTTGACAAAATAAATTATGATTGTCGAAATTAATCAGAAATAAAGTAGCATATCGACCTAATTTATTACTTATTTGTCCCAATATTTTTTTACAAAAATGAACCTCGAGCACTAGAACCCTTGTGTGCAAATTAAAGATGTTTCATTTAATAAAATACTCAAAGCGCAACAAAATTCGTCTTATCCAAATTCACTTCACAACTAGCCGAACATATAATAAAATACTTTATTTTTATAAATCGGAAATCAATAATCATATGCTAAAGAAAAAAAAGGGTACCCATAAAACTCCTTCATTTTATTATAAATTTTAAATTTGAGGCTTATACATTAAATTTACCTATGCTTATAATTTCTTGGCCGAAGAGAGAGTGGGAGAGTTCAGCCTTTTAGGGTGGGAGGAAATAGAGAAGTACGGTCGTGTGCACTGGAGAACCTAGGATTTTTGGTTAAGGGTACGAAAAGAATGTCGGAGATCGGGGGCAATAGCCTTCGCGGCGATTTTTTTGAGTTAGTTTTATTTTTTTTGCAATTTTTTAACACTAAAAATCTTAAGGTTAATATTCACATATTCCAAATTATATTTCAACAATTAAATTATAATAATAAAAAATGGAAAACAATGAGCAAACAAATACATACACCAAACAAATCAACATATTTTAACACCCAAACAATTCAATATTTTTAATAACCCAACAAATAAATATATTTAATCAATTTCAAAGTTGTCTCTTTGGTTTTCTCTAGATCTAATATTTTAAGTCAGTTTTAAGCTAATGTACCTTTTATAGGTATATTGGGTCCTCTTTCTTCTTTGTTTTGTTTTGTGTAGCCATATAACATAACATAGATGAAGGAAAATATTCAAGTTACCAGGAGATGGATTGGTTTATACTCAGATGATGATGGTTCCCTCTTCCATCTTGATTGGATATTGTGTGCCCCCTTTGTCTGTATGGTTATCTAGTCTTAATCATTTTGTTTTGTTGTTAGTTTGAAAATGAGATCAATCCTTCTCACTCTAGCTTTTAAAGATGGACATGGCGGGATTTATACTGAAGTGGTTACCTAAGTTGCGTTCTTGGTCCAAGAGTAATGAAGTTGATCAAGTGAAGAATCCCCTCCAATCTTTGGTTAAACACTGAATTTGGGACAAGTAGCGTGACTGAAATCAGAGAGAGAACATCCTTGTGAAATCAGAGAGAGATCAAACGTAGCCCGTCGACGTCGTGAAGAGCAGATAAATAGACTTTTAAGCGACAGGGTAAAGAGAAGAGAGAGAGCGTCGTGGTGAAATGATTTTTAGAGATGGGGATAGTAGGTTAGAGGGAATAAAGGAAGGGTTAAATGTTTTGGGTGGGATGGGTCTTTTTTTCGGACACATGTATATAATATATTACATTAGATATATACTTATATATAAATGGGAAATATAGTAAATAAATTCATCGGTCTGGTCCAGATCGAATTTTAAAATACATGGGCCGAGCGAACATAAAAAATAGGTTAGTGTGTTTTTTAGACCGGTTAAGGACCGAATTAAAAATATCAAAAATATGGGGTCAGTCTAGTTCAGTCCAAGCGGTCCGGTGTATTTTTTGTCCACCCCTAGAAGAGAGAGAGGAATAACAGCTAAGTGAAAACATGGATTTAAAGCGAGTTTTTTCTTTGAAACACAACATGCGTGTGTTATTTAGTTTGTTGTTTAATATTACATTTTTCCCCTTGAGCTCTTAAAGCATCATAAAATCAATGCCTTTAACTTTAGAAAATTACATCTAGATCAAATTTTTTTACCATATATTGCCAAAAAATTCCTGAAAACTCAGGCAGGGTGGCCGCCCACCGTCGAGACTTTGTAGGTCTGCCCTTGGTTGTGTGTTATTGTTAGTAAAAAACTTGAAGCAACAAAGTTTTATTAAAAAAATTATCTATTTTATATGAAATGTTTTTCTTGCAATAGGTATTTCTAAAAACAAAATACGTGACAAAAAAATTTGTCACCCTTATTTTTTCTAAGGGTTCTAATAATTCCTCTCTAAAAGTGACATTTTGCAATGAAATAATTCCTTTCAAAATATTTTCAAAATCATCTTGTTCTTGGAGACGATTTTAAATTTTCCTTACTAATAGTATACTTTTAGCAATGAAATTGACTTCCTTGGTAAAAACAAATCATTGCAAAAGAAAATATTTCTTATAGTGAGGTACCATATTATACAAATTATCGATGAAAACCCCATTTAATGATTGTAAGGACAGAAATTTCCAATCGAGTCCATATATACTTTTGGCTCAATTCCGGACAAAAAACATTTATACATAGGATTGTATTTAATTGTAATATTTTCAAGCCTACGTAGCGACAAAGAGTATAAAGCTTCATAATCATGCCGGTTTCATGCCTCGTTTATACGTCATCAACCATAGTTCCATGCTCCCAAGGTATGAATGCAATCATATATATATATAAGAGCTTGGAGCTTGGAGCTTGTTTATTGGGTGTTAGGTTTAATTAAAACTGTGTTTTATTTTCAGAAAGAATTAAATAATGCTTTAAAATAAGTTTATAAAGTTTTCTGGGCTAAAATCGAATTTTCCAAACTTTCTGGAAGTTCGTTCGATATGTCGTTCGAACGAGATTGTCGTTCGAACTAGATGTCGTTCGAACGAGCTTGCCAACGACTTCCCATTAAGGCATACTGGAACTTCGTTCAAAATGTCGTTCGAATGAAATTGTCGTTCTAACGAGATTTCCAACGAGTTTCTAACGAGTTCATACTGGAACTTCGTTAGAAGACTCGTTCGAACGAGAATGTCGTTCGAACGAGATGCCAGGCGGGAACAATTTTTGGCAGTTTTCTCCCATGATCTCCACTTCTTTCCCCATTATCTTTTCACAGCATAACTATGTGCGGGAATGACTTTTGATAATCAATCTTTTCCATACCCTACTAACTCCTAGAGAGTGTTTTGAGAGTAAAATCAAAGAGGGAAAAAGATCATGTTTTGAGTGTGTTTTTATCAAAGAGAAAAATATACACCACTCTTGTTTACACCCAAATTAGTTTCTTCCAAGTTCCCATATTCATATTTCTTGCTTGGAGTTTGGCACCGGGTTCATCTCTTCCGTTCAAAGAGAAGTTTAGGGTTTTCTTCTACATCCCATAAAGAAAGAAGAAGAGTTTTGTTGCAGCATTACCCACTTGGAGAAAGGCTCCTTTCTCGGGTGACGATGACCATATAAAGTCCGATCGGTGGATTTCGAGACCGCGATGGAGCTCCAAGGTTATCCGCTAGGAAGAGGTATCTACAAGAAGAAGCGTCGGGGCTTGAGAGGGATCGAGTCGTGTGTTGTAAGCCTTTCTGTCTTGTATTTGTAAATTCCGTACTTAGTGGATTTGTGGCTAGGGTCGTCCGAGGTTGTTTTCCGTTGTGGGTTTTTCCTCATACATCTCGGCGTAGTGGATTAATTGTTTATTTTATCTTTTGCAAAATCACCTAGAACACATGCTTAGGTAAAAGATTAAAAATTGGTTTCATTTAATCTCTACGTGTTTAATTTGGGTATTGTGTAGTTAACTTGGTTTAAGTGAAAATGATTTTAGTGCGTTAATTTAATTTCACTCGGTTTACTTTTAATTTGTTTAAGAAAATTAAAATTTGGTAATTCGTTTGTTTATGAACCATCACACTTCTTTACGCTTCCGCATCTTGAAATACATATAAAAGGAAATAATATTTCAATTGAGAAACTCCTTCAAAGATCCCATAAAAACTTAGTATAACCGGCTTTGATTCCAATTTAAGAATGCAAAGTTCGTATGGATAGTCCGCATATTAGGTTAATTATGCAAAAATTGATTTTTCAATTCAAATTTTATCTTGATTAGATTAAGTTTTGCATACAAGATAGAGTCCAATTAAATGTTCAATCATACAATCAACCGACCAAACAAAGCAGAAGAAGATTGACGAAAAATTCATTTTGGCCAAAATCTAGATTCCAGCACTCTATCATAAATTGACAGACTCGATGACATACACACTACTTAGAGTTCCACTAATTATAATGCGCAAGTCTTCCATTCCTCTATAAACACATCATAATTCAGCACCGTTCACAGTAAGCGCTCTTCCCTCGGTATCTATTGATCAGCCTCGGGATTCAAGATCCTTTCTTCTTCAACAGTAGAGCCTCAGCACCACAAATCAGCAGTAGAGTAAACTCTACAAGGGTTTTATGTAGTATTTGGAAACTAGGGTTTGAAATGCAACAAATCATTCTATGGGATGAAGTGATTTGGAAAATAAAGAACTTATTTTCCTAAAATAAAAGATAAACACTTTTGGAACAGATATTGGGAATTCATTTTCGCCAAAAGTCTTGAGGAAAACTGATCAAAATAGGTTTTTATAAGAAAAACTACTTTTTTCGAGGCGGCGCCCTTATTTGAATGAGAATAGGGCCTTGTTCGAACGACAATAACCATTTTGTTATAACGAGGTGAATTTCATTCGAATGACAAGCCATTCTCATTCGATCGTCCTTCTAACGACCATCCAACGAGATTGGTTTTGTTAAATAGAGCGCAACTCGTTAGACGTCCGTTCGAAGATCATTCCAATGAAAAAGGCATTTTTTCTAACGAGATCTACAAATCAATCTATAAAAAAAATCCTCGAGATAAAATAAACACCCAAGATATAATTCGGGTGGGAAATAAAAACCACAAGTACGTATACCTCCATAAAATGTTGGTGAAGATTACAATGGCTTGAATCTCGGAAGCTATGAGCAATTATTAAATCTTGCACTTACAATTTTTGCCAGAAGCTAATAAAAATTATGAGTCCAACACGCCTTAAATAATGAAAACACGAATTTTGAGGCGTTGAACTCGTTTGAATGAGATTACACAGTTCGTTCGAACGAGAATGCGTTTTCATTCTAACAAGGAAAAATTTCGTTCAAACGAGAATCCTTTTTCGTTCAAACGACCTTCCAATGAATTATCTACTATTAAATAAAGAGTATTCATTTGATGTTCATTAGATGCACATTCCAACGAGAATTTAATGCCGTTCCAATGAGATCACACTTCGTTCGAACGAGACAAAAATTTCTTTCTAACGAGGTTATAATTTTGTTCTAAAGACTTTAAAATCAAAAAATAATTTTCTTTAAAAGTTTTTTAGAATTTGTTCCAAACGATTTTGTTCAAAATGTAACACCCTGTAGTTTTGAACCGTCTATTTAAACTGTCGTAGAAAAAGTTAGGAAATTAATTTATCTTAATTTAGATTATTTTTTGCATTTAAAATGTTGGTTTTGTTATTAGAAAAATGGATTTTTAATCGGATTTGAAATTGGGGAAAAATTGGGTTTTTATGCACTTATATATATAATTTAGGGTGACCTGACAGCGGTTCAGGTTCGAATCGATTCGGCCCCTGAGGGAGAATCGATTCGTGGCAGGCAGTGCCGGTAGATTGGTTAATTTTTTTTAGAGTTGTGTTATATTAAAACTCATCCACTTCTTAGTATAAAAATAATTCGGGGTTAGTCTTTTCTAAATACTTTGATATTAAATCTAAGAGCAGTAGCTTCCCTTGTTTACATCTCCTTTCATCTACAAAACTCTAACCCTATTTAAAAGCAAAATTCAACCCAAGTTTTGAAGGTTCAAACCGTGTTTTCTCAAGATCGTCCAAGAACGTGTCTTTATTGTTTTCTCGGGAGGAACACAGCCATCCAATCAGATTCTTCAAACGACTTTTTACAGGCATGAATACTTCTATTGTTACCCTTTACTATTATGTGTTTTAAATGTTGCATAAACATTAATAATCTTTATTTTCTTAAAATAAATTAGAAAAACTAATTAGGAAAAATGAAACTAAAGTAGTGACTGTTTTTATTCAAATCTATAACACAAATTAAGACTTAAAATTCTTGCATGCTTAGATTAGAGATTGAAATTCTATTAGATCATACGAATGTTCGCATGTTAAAATAAATCCAATGAATTTTATAATTTGGATTCAACTTGTAAAATCATGTTATTTATGTGTATCTCGTAGAATGAAAATTTATTATTGCATGTCCCCGTAGTATGCATGTATGAAAATTATATAAGTTGTTGAAAACGGAGTTATTTAATCAAAATTAAAATTAAACGGACGTATATTGGTTAAATTGGGATCTTGAACTTTATTTGGAAGAATTGCGTTATAATTGGAAATCATGCCTTAAATGAACATTAATTGTGTGAATATTCGACACCGCGGCGACTACGGGAATTTTTAGGGTAGTCATGTTTTCACTTTACTTTTAGGTTGCTTGCGAGTATGGGACTAGTAAGTAGACCTTGATTTTTGTCACCACTTTCAAGGTAAGGTACTAGCGAGTAGAGGTTTTTAAGGATGGGAAATTCCAGGGTGGGGCTGAATGGTACGTCGTTCTGTTGGTTCGTTAGCCTAGGTGCGAGACTAGATAGTAGTTATTGGTACGTATTCTTCCCAAATTATAGGCTAGGATATACTCATAGTTTAGAGATATATAAGTATGGGAATACGGATGTAACAACCCATGATTTTAGACCGACATTAATTAAATTAACTTGGGTTTCAAATTTTTTTTTTGAGATCTATATAATTTTGGTATGTAAAAATGCTGATTTTTAAATATATAAATAAGGTTTTAAGTGAAATTTAAATTGGGACTAAAATTTGGAAATTATAACTTTTTGTATAAAAATCGGGGGATGATCCAACCTAAGGAGAAATAAATAAATAAATTAAAATATTTGACCGTCTGATCGAGATAAAAATTTTTATGTAACTTTATCTCGGTTTCAGCAACTACGCCTCCAAATTTCAGCCAATTTTAATGGTCCGGTCATCCAGAATACTTTTTTTAGTATTTGTATTTGAGTATGACTCTAATTCTTTTTGGTATATAAACATAAAGTGGCGGGTTTAGGATTTTTAAAATACATTTTAGCCTTCTTAAAAATCATTAGCCTCCTTTATTTTCATCTTCTCCCTTCTACAAAACCTAGCCCCATTTAAACCAAGACTTCGGTCAATGATTTGAAGGCTTATTTGGTGATTTCTCGAGTTTGGGTAGAACGAGTTTTGATTTTTTTACGAGAGGAACGCAATGGTGTGATAAAAAGTTTTGAGGTAGAATCTTATGAGTTTCTTGTGATGAATTTTAAGGTATGGGGTTTAATCAATATGCTCTCTCGAGAGTAGTCGCTTGTTCCTCATGTATTTGTACTCATATTGTTAATATCATGGCGTTTATTGGAATCTAAAATATTGATTCGATTTGTTGATGGGCAAGGTGTCATGAAATTTTTATATGGCACGAAGAATGGTCATCCGCCAATAGTCCAAAAGTTCAAAAGCTAAGGTGAGGCTTCACGAAGCTTAGGAAGAAGCTTAGGTGAGGTGAGGTGAGGTCTGGTGACCTATTGATGTGTTATTCTGAAATTAAATCGGTATAATTCTCGGATGTCGCATTGGAGTTGAATTCAAATTTGTATTATTGCATTTTATTCAGCATTAATATTTTGAGCATCTATTCTTGTCATATTGTGTACTTTCCCATATTTTTATTTTAGTGGCAGGTCATCGGGGATTTGGACGTTATGGATTTTTGAAGGATTTTATTTTTTTTCTTAGATTGGCAGGGAAACAATTTGGAGAGCTTAACATTATATTTAGAGGAATTAAATTGTAATCATTTTGGAGGTTTAAATTTTGGATTGGACGTTATAAAATTTTGGGTTTATTATATTTATTTTATGGAATATTGATTCTCTATACTAATTGTTGAAGATTTAGTTTTATTTTAAGCACAGTGATGCCTCGTGTTTTGCACGGGATGTTACAAATGGTATCAGAGCTTAGGTATATGATAACCATCGGGTCTTTGGGTTTGGGTCTAGCATGCGAGTTAGATGTGTTTAGTTGTAGATATGGAGTTTTTATTAAGGACGTGGTAGGCATCGAGGTTAGGATTAGTAACCTTGATGTGAGGATGTTTAGATTTGATTTGAGGACTTTAATGTTGTGATGATTTTTTAGAGATAAAATCGAGTAGTGATTCGTGAGAAAGTGCGTGGGAAAACATGCGGGTAGGATTGGGTGTATGGGCGCCTAATTGTGGTTTTTATGAGTAGGCATTTGTATACTATATTTTATCTTAAGCCTTAGGCTTCGTCGAATTTAGAGGACGAAATTCCTGTATTAGTGGGGAAGTATGTAACAACTCATGTTTTTTAAACCGATTTTAATTAAATTAACTCAGATTTCAAAAAAAATAAAATATTGGGATCTATTTAATTTTGGAATGTAAAAATGTTGATTTTTATATATAAAAAGAAAGTTTTATATGGAACTTAAATTGGGAATAATATTTAGAAATTATAACTTTTTGTATAAAAATCGGGGGAGGTTCCGACCTAATAAGAAAAAAAAAATATATTAAATCGTTCGATTAAGATGAAATTTTTTGTGCACCTTCATCTTGCTTTCTGCTACTACGCCTCAAAATTTCAACTTATTCTAAAGGTTCGATCATCCGAAATATTTTTTTAGTGTTTGTATATGATTAGGACTCTAATTCCTTTTGGTATATAAACATACAGTGACGGGTTTAGGATTTTTAAAACACATTTTAGCCTTCTCAAAAATCACCAGCGTCCTCTATTTTCATCTTCTTCCATCTACCAAACCCTAGCCACATTTAAGCTAAATTTCGGTCCATGATTTAAAGGATTATTTGGTGATTTTTCGAGTTTGGGCTAGAACGAGTTTTGATTATTTTCGCGAAAGGAACGCAATGGTGTGATCAAAATTTTTGAGGTAGAATCTTATGAGTTTCTTGTGATAATTTTTAAGGAATGAGATTTACGCAATATTCTCCTTAAATCTCTCGAGAGTAGTCGTTTGTACCTCATTTATTGGTACTCATACTTTTAATATCATGACTTTCATTGGAATCTAAAATATTGATTTAATTTGTTGATGGGCATGGTGTTATGAAATTTTTATACGGCACGAAGAATAGTCACCCGCCAATAGTCCAAAAGTTCAAAAGGTAAGATGAGGCTTCACGAAGCTTTGGTGAGGTGAGGTGAGGCCTGGTGAACTATTGATGTGTTATTGAGAAATTAAATCGGTATAATTCTCGGATGTCGCATTGGACTTGAATTCAGATTCGTATTATTGCATTTTATTCACCATTAATATTTTGAGCATCTAATCTTGTCATATTGTGTACTTTCCCATATTTTTCTTTTAGTGGCAGGTTATTGAGGATTTGGAAGTTATGGATTTTTGAAAGATTTTATTTTTTTTGCCTAGATTGGCAGTGTAACAATTTGGAGAGCTTAACATTATTTTTAGAGGAATTAAATTGTAATTATTTTGGAGGTTCAAATTTTGAATTCGACTTTATGAAATTTTGGATTCATTATATTTTTTTTCTGGAATATAGATGCTCTATACTAATTATTGAGGATTTCATTTAATTTTAAGCACAGTTATGCCTCGTGTTTTGTGCGGGGTATTACGGTTGGTATCAGAACTTAGGTACACGACAACCCTCGGGTGTGGCATGCGAGTTAGATGTGTTTCGTTAGAGATAGGGATTTTTTATTGAGAACGTGTTAGGCATCGAGGTTAGGATTAGTAATATTGATATGAGGATGTTTAGAATTGATTTGAGGACTTTAGTGTTGCGATGATTGTTTAGAGATAGAATCGAGTAGTGATTCGTGAGAGAGCGCATGGAGAAATATGCGGGTAGGATTAGGTGTATGGGGGCCTAATCGTGATTTCTATGGGTAGATATTTGTGCATTGTAATTTATATTAAGCGTTAGGCTTCATCGAATTTTGAGGACGAAATTTATGTGCTAGTGGGGAAGTATGTACCAACCCGTGATTTTTAAATCGATTTTAATTAAATTAAATCATATTTCAAAAAAATAAAATTTTGGGATCTACTTAATTTTGGTATGTAAAAATGTTGGTTTTTATATATAAAAAAGAGTTTTATATGGAACTTAAATTGGGAATAAAATTTGGAAGTTATAACTTTTTGTATAAAAATCCGGGGAGGATCCGACCTACGGAGAAAAAATAAATAATAAAAAATATCTGGCTATCCGATCGAGCTGAAATATTTTATTCAGCTTCATCTCGCTTTCAGATACTATGCCTCCATATTTCAGCGTGTTTTAACGGTCCGATGATCCATAATATTTTTTTAGTGTTTGAATTTGATTAAGACTCTAATTCTTTTTGGTATATAAACATAAATTGATGGGTTGGAGATTTTTAAAACACATTTTAGCCTTTTCAAAAATTAGTAGTCTCCTCTATTTTCATTTTCTTCCATCTACAAAACCCTAGCCCCATTTAAACCGAGATTCCAATCCATGATTTGGAGGTTTATTTGGTGATTTCTGGAGTTTGGGCTAAAACGAGTTTCGATTATTTTCGCGAGAGGAACGCAGTGGTCTAATCAGAATTTTTGAGGCAGAATCTTATGAGTTTCTTATGATAATTTTTAAGGTACGGGATTTATGCAATATTCTCCTTAAATCTCTCGAGAGTAGTCGTTTGTTCCTCATTTATTTGTACTCGTATTGTTAATATCATGACGTTTATTATAATCTAAAATATGGATTCGATTTGTTGATGGGCATGGTGTCATGAAATTTTTATATGGCATGAAGAATGGTCACCCTCCAATAGTCCAAAAGTCCAACATCCAACATAAAGCGTCACGAAGCGTCGGTGAGGTTATGTGAGGCCTGGTGACCTATTGATGTGTTTGAGAAATTAAATTGATATGATGCTAAGATGTCACATTGGACTTGAATTCATATTCGTATTGCTTTATTTTATTCAGTGTTATTGTTTTGAGCATCTATTATTGTCATATTGTGTACTTGTATTTTTTTTTTAGTGACAGGTTATCATGGATTTGGACGCTATGGATTTTTGGAGGATTTTTTTTTTGTTTGGATTGAGAGTGTAACAATTTGGAGAGCTTAGCAAGATTTTTACAGGAATCAAGTTGTAATTATTTTGGTGTAAATTTTGGATTGGACATTATAACATTTTGGATTCATTATATTTATTTTGTAGAATATAGATGCTCTATACTAATTGTTGAGGATTTAGTTTAATTTTAAGCATAATGACGCTTCGTGCTTTGCGTGGGGTGTTACAGGGATGGTTCTAGTATTTATACTCGATTAAATGGTGGGGCTAATAGAAAATAATTAGAAATTGAGAAATAAATGTCAAAGATAATAAACGGGAATTAAAATAAAGTTACGTCGCTAATAAGTGCATGACTAACGAAAATTGGGTTGGCTAACTATTGTGACGTGTCATGCATGACAACTCACCAATAAGTGCAGGACTAACGAAATTGGGTCGGTTGGCTATAGCGAGGGGAATGTGTGTGGTGTAAAACTTTAGGTGGGCCCAAATAAGTGCAGGACCAACAAAAAGGTCAATTGGCTATAGTGTGTCGCTATAATAATAATTTTAGTTAATCGGATTAAGTTGAATTCATAGCTTTAACATAATTAAATGATTGAAATATCATAATTTGACTTGAAACATTTGGGTGGTTTAGTTATGTGGGTAGATAGTGATAATTTATTTTCACTCTCATATTAATATATCTTGTTTAATTAAAAATATTCTACTGTGATATTTATCATGTATAATGTTACTATATAGGTTTACGGACCCTGACTAGGAGGAGTAGCTAGTATTCATGCGGTGGGATCTGACCCATAGCATTGATTAACATTTTAGGTTTAATGCTAAAGCAGCTACATAAGACGGACTGGAGATCTTTAGAGTGCAGCTGGCGATTAATTTTATTTGCTTTAGCAGTTTAGATTATCTTTCCATTCCGTCGTTTTTATTATGAGACATTTATTTATGGATTTGGTGGGCCAACCGGTCCTATAATTGTTTATGGATTCAGTAAGATATTTATAGTTGGATTATTTCATTTGAATTTTAATACTTTGGATTTGGATTTATTTTAGAGATATATGATGATGGATTTTAATTTGAATATTATCTCGTGGAAAAAGTTTTTAAGGTCTCATATTTATTTCACATGTTGAGAATGATAACGTATTTAGTGATGCCCAACATAGTTTGGAAGTAGCGGCTAGCCACCTCGCTTGCCATAATGCGCGGAGTGTTACAGATGGTATCAAAGCATGGTCTTAGGTCTCGTAGGTTGTATGTCCATTTTAGCTTCCGCATTTCCCATCTTTGATTCTTTTTATGATTTGTACTCTTAGGAATTCCAAGCCTGATTGTTGTTTTTTCTTAGTCTTTTTAGATAGAGAACACTAGGATATCAGGAGATATGAGAAAGGGTTCGGTTTCTGGTCCCATAGTTCAGAAGAGACATAGCCAGTTTGTTTTGGGTTCCTAGGAGTTAGCGGCTATTGAGCGTGAGGCCACGGAAGTCGGTATCGAGATAGGGAGGCAGAGGTGGGGAAACTAAGAGGCACACCAGCAGGGTGAGAGAAAGTTTTCACAAGGGCAATCCTCCTAATTTTCTTAGGAGATCTGAACTGACAGTTGCTCACCAATGGAGGCATGATGTAGAGTGATATTTGAGGATAGTGGAATGTACAGATGTGCAGAAGCAAATGTTGGTTACTTTTAAGCTGACGGAAGATTCATTACAGTGGTGGGAGAGTTTCATCACATCTGATGTCGCGCCCCGACTTAATTTTGTTAAACTCATCCTTTTAATTAGAGATAAATTGGCTTAAACAACGCTTTAATTTAAATCTCTAAGGAAAATAGCATAAGATTTTTTTTTCTAAAGGTATGTGTAGATGAAAACATAACTGCCTTTACTTATAACTAATAAGTACTACATAGATTTACATAACCAAGATCCTTAGTTTAATAATTACACAAAAGAAATCCTGATATTCAAACCATACTAAATATCCGTCACTCCCCCGTTTTAAGGTCCTAACTTGGCAGTGAACTCCAAATTATAAGCATACCTGAAACAAAACATTACAGGAGTGTAAGATATAAAGGCTTAGTGAATGACCACATACCACACCTATAACCAATTTGAATAACCATTTTTATTTTGTCCTAATTCTATAACCCAACAGGAATTGTGAAACTCTCGCAAGCCTGGACCCGCCACAGTCCAATTAACCCACCACAGTTATTAGGGACCACCACATCCCTTTATTAGGCCCGAGTACACAAACCTTTAAGTTGGATTAACAGGACCACCACATCCCGTAGGACCCACCACAGTCCTTAACATTAGATAAAGGACTCACTAGTCCATATCATTATGTAGCATCGCTTAACATTTTTAATCATATGCATATGTTTCATAAATACAACACCACTCCCATAAACACTTTCACACATGTGTTTAACTACACATTTCCATATGAAATTATAAGCATTTATATTTCATAAGGAAGGTCACTCACCTTGGATTTAGTGCTAAGATTAATACCAACCACTTCCTTGGTATGGTAGTATTAGTTGCTTCCCCACCTAACAAGTCAATGTCGTTAGTATTTGAATACACCGATTAACATCAAACCCAGTAATACATCACATCATTTGGTCAATGAGAAATAACTAAGGAGGAATTAAATATGACACTTCACATTTATATAACACCCAATTAATTAGGGTTCTAACACAATTTACAGAATTAAATTACGAATTTTCTAGACAAAGTTATGCCCATTTTATTACAGCCTTTTCCAAATTGTTTCTCAAGAAAAACAACAACACAACTTCAACTTCCTGGAATTCTCATAATTTTTGTACAACATAACTTTTCATGATATTTCACCCAATATCAGTAAACACATTGAATAATACAAATTTAATGTTTCATAATTTTTAGGGCTCATTTTCTATGTCGAGCAAAACGTCAAACACCTAGTATGCGTTTTTGCTCCTTTAGGGCAGATTTTAAACCAAGACTTCAAACTATCACCAAGGGTTCATTCCTTGGTATTTTTACACAATTTTATGATATGTTATACATTTATGAGTGTATTTTACTCTCCAACTTGAATCACTCAATTCCAATAAGTATTCCATGATTTATGCCATTTTTAGCATAACTAGGTCAAAATACAACATTAAGGCATAACTTAACATTTTTAAGCATACATAACCTTGACCTTGAGTAAAATTCATGGAAACATATAATAAACATGTTTTAGCAGAAATATACATCATAATCATGAATTTTATAAATCAAAATGCTTTACGAAAAGATGATGTAAATTTAGGACTTTAAAGTATGCATTTACGATCCTAGCTCCAGTTTAACCTTATGTTCTTAACCCATCCTTGTTCCAACACAATTCAGAAATATGGGTATCATTAAAATATATATCCAAATAAAAAATAAAAACATGATAAGTATAGAACTCATCCATGTGACCAACTTTAATAAAGATGTAATTACCTTACGAGGATTCCTTGATTTATGGAAAATTTCCAAAGATGTATTCCTTAACTTTCTTCTCTTTCTCTCTCTTTAGGCAAAACTCTTGTTCATGGCTGCATTTTCTGAACAAAGGATTTGTTTTATACATTTTAAGTCGGCCAAACCATCACCCACCCTTTAACCAATCAAAAAATAGCACATGGTGTGCTAATAAGACAATTGTCACTTAAAGGATGGACATATTTGCCCTTGTTTCGTACTTTCGGTATAACTTCTTGTACGAGCCTCCGTTTAACCCACCGTTTGTTGTGTTATAATACTAATTCATATATCTACAACTTTCATAATTTATGTTTTCCCAAAATCATAAACTAATACGCCTAATTTGGGTATCAAACAGGAAAGTAACAATTTACCGAAAATCTCAAAACTTTCACATTTGGCGACCAAACATTGCCAATTTCGTATCAACACCCTTATTTACTTTTATAAACATAATCATGCATTAAAAACATAATTTATGATGCATTTAACCACCTAACTTAATCATATGTTCTAAACATGGTATCCCCGATCATAAGCTCAATTAGCACCTAATGTAAACAACACATATATCACATGAGCATGCATCCCCTAAACATGATAATTAACATATTTAACACACATAACCAATTTATAACTTATAACTCCTAAGTTATAATTAATCATGTAATTAACCTTCCTAATTATGTTTTAGGGCCTTACATCTGAGGATAGGGATTGCCTGAACTATGGGGACTTTTTGGTGAAACTTAATGAAAAGTATTTTTCTTATTCGGTTAGGAGAACGAAGAAGAGGGAGCTTCTTGATTTGGAGCAGGGTTCAAAATCAGTTGTTGAGTATAAATAGAAATTCAAAAATATGTCGATGTTTGTATTAGAGGAGGTGATACCGAGGTGAAGAAAGTGGAATGTTTCATTAAGGGTCTGTCATGGTCTATTGAGAAGATAGTTTTGAAGACTCTAGCGTACACTACTTACACCCAGGTGGTAAGCGCCGCACTGTTATTATGGTTAGAGAAATTGAATTATCAGAAGAAGTTGAGTAAGAGGCAGGAGTCGAGTGGCTAGGGGTTAGAGAAAGGGTCGCAATGACCAATCGTGGAAGAGGGAGTGAGTGGTACAGGAACAACATGCCTTTTAGTAAGGCAATGGTGTCCCACAGGGCCGTCAAGGATAGGGATAGGGACAACAGGGTGAGCAAGCTCTGGGTAGACATCCTGGAGCTTTTAGGGGCTTCTATGTGTTTGAAGAAATAGGGCTAGAAGGCAAAGGAGCGCAGGGTCAGCATGGCTAAGGGACTCCAGCACCGGCATCACCAGGTGCTTAGGGAGAACCAGCAGCACCCGCAGTGGGTAGGTGTTATTTACTTCCGACTCAGGAACCTCAGGTAGGGTAGGCTCAGCCGGATCTAAAGCCTGGTTAGTGGGATAGCATGGTACGTAATATTTTCCTATACATGTTTATATATATAGTTGATAAATATATTGTATTTTTGGTACCCTGGGTAGGTACATGTAGGATTGGGTGTATGGGAGTCCAATTATGGAATTCTACCTTTAGGCATATATAAGCCTTATTTTACTGCTCGATTTTTACTTTATGCTTCGCTGAATTTCAAGGACGAAATTCCTATCCTAGTGAGGAGGTATGTAACACCCCGTAGTTTAGGACCATCTATTTAAACCATCGTAATAAAAAGTTGAAAAATATTTTATCTTAATTTGGATTATTTTTTGCATTTAAAATGCTGATTTTATCATTGGAAAAATGGATCTTTAATCGGATTGGAAATCGGTGGGAAAATCGGGTTTTTATGCACTTACATATATTTTGGGGCAACTTGACAGCTATTCAGGTTCGAATCGATACGGCCTCTGAAGGCGAACCAATTCGCGTTGGGCAATACCAGCATATTATTTTTTTTAAAGTTGCGTTATATTAAAACTCCTGCACTTCTTAATGTAAAAACAATATGGGGTCAGGCTTTTCTAAACACTCTTATATTAAACCTAAGAGCAGTAGCCCCCCTTATTTACATCTCCTTTCATCTATAAAATCCTAACCTCTTTTAAAATCAAGATTCAACCCAAGTTTTGAAGGTTCAATCCGTGTTTTCGCAAGATTTTCCAAGAACGCATCATTATTGTTTTCTCGAGAAGAACACAACCATCCAATCTGATTATTCAAATGAATTTTTATAGGCATGAATACTTCTATTGTTCGCCTTTAATATTATGCATTTTAAATGTTACCTAAACACTAATAATCGTTATTTTCTTAAAATAAATTAAAGATACTAATTAAGAAAAATGAAAGTAAATTTGGGACTTCTTTTCTTCAAATCTCTAATACGAATTAAGATTCAAAATTCTTGCATGCTTAGATTAGAGGTGGGATTCCGTTAATATATGGACACCCACATGTTAAAATACATCACATGAATTTTATAATTTAGATTCAACTCGTAATATCATATTATTTATGTGTATCTCGTAGAATGGGAATGTCTTATTGTATGCCCACGAAATATGCATGCATGGAAATTATATAGGTTGTTGAAAACGGAATTGTTTAATTAAAATTAAAATTAAAGGGATGTATATTGGTTAAACAAGGATCTTGAAATTTATTTGGAAGAATTGCGTTTTAATTGAAAAATATACCTTAGATGAACATTAGTTGCGGAATTTTTGGGGTAGTCATGCTTTCACCTTACTTCTAGGTTTCTTACTAGGTATGGACCAGTAGGTAAGCCTTGGTTATTTTTACCACATTTTAGGTATGGTTAGCGTGTGAAGGTTTATACGGATGGGAAATTTCGGTGTGGGATTGAATGGTACGTCGTTCCATTGGTTCATTAGTCTAGGTGTGAGACTAGGTAGTAGCTATTGGTAGGTATTCTTCCAAAATTATAGGCTATGAAATATTCCTATTTTGGAGATCTCTAGGTATGGGACTAGGTATGGTTTGAATAATTATACTCGATTAAAGGGTGAC
Source organism: Sambucus nigra (assembly GCA_949130495.1). Classification (NCBI taxonomy): domain Eukaryota; kingdom Viridiplantae; phylum Streptophyta; class Magnoliopsida; order Dipsacales; family Adoxaceae; genus Sambucus; species Sambucus nigra. The sequence continues at coordinate 509,686,864 of OX422213.1, read as the reverse complement.
GCTAATAGGAAATAATGAGAACTTGAGATATTGATAATTAATGCCTAAGATAATACACAGGTATTAAGATGAAGTTGCATCGCCCATAAGTACAAGACTAACAAAAATTGGGTTGGCTGGCTATAACGACGTGGGTGTGTGTTGGTATCACCAATAAGTGATGGGATAACGGAAATTGGATTGGCTGGCTATTGTGGCGTATCGTGCGTGAAGCATCGTTAGTTAGTGCAGCGCTAATGAAATTGGGACGTCTGGCTATAGCGGGAAAATTTTATTTGGTGACAAGTTTTGGTGGGCCCGAATAAGTGCACGACCAATAGAAAGGTCAGTTGGCTATAAGGTGTCGATATTCTAATAATTTTGGTTAATCGGATTAAATCGAATTGATAGCTTTAACATAATTAAATAATTGAAATATAATAACTGGACTAGAAATATTTGGGTGATTTAGTTACATGGGTAGATAGTGGTCGTTTATTTTCACTCGCATGTTAATATATCTCGTTTAATTTAAAATATTCTATTGTGATATTTATCATGTATAATGCTAATGTTCGCGTTTATGGACCCTATTTGGGAAGAATACATAGTATTTATGCGGTGGGCTCTGACCCATTGTGTTGACTAACATTCCAGGTTTAGTATTGGAGTAGCTGCATAGGATGTATTGGAGATCTTTGCAGTACAGCTGACGATTTATTTTTTCTGCTTTGTAGTTTAGCTTATCTTTCCATTCTATTATTTTTATTGTGAGACTTTCATTTATGAATTTGGTGGGCCAATCAGTTCCACAGTTATTTATGGCTTTAGTCATATATTTATAGTTGTATTATTTCATTTGAGTTTTAACGATTTGGAGTTTGATTTATTTTGAAGATAGCGTGATGATGGATTTTAATTTGCATGAACGTTTATATTGTTTGAATAAATTTGTAATTTAAGGATATAATTGAAAAAATATTTTAAAATAATTCAATAACATTTTAAATTAATTCAAGTATTTTAATTTAAGGATATAATTGGAAAACATATACTTTTACATTTTTCCTTCCTTCCAAACACAAAGAGTAGCAAATTATACCTTATGAGTTTATAAGCTAATCACTTATATGTGTTAATCTCAACTCAGTAAATTAATTTTCTAATTATTTAGGATCGACTATATAAATCCTTACTCTTTATTCCTGACCAAGCGTAAATTCTTCTGAATTTAGCCCCTTAATTTAGTGATTTTAATATCTCGAACAAGGTAATTGAATCATTTTTAGTCCATATCACTCTATTATCTGTTTCTAACAATATTCCCTAGTTTTTGTGTAATTGTGATGAAGTTTTCAGGAATGGAATGCAAGAAAGGAAAAGAAGATTAGAAGAAAAGTCAAAGGGCAAAAGAGTAAAGTTCCACTCAAAAATCGAAGGCGACACCAAAAGTGAAGTTGAAGAACATGAGTTCACATGAGCATAGGAAGAAACGACACCCAAATCGGAGTTCTAAATCAGAAGATATGGCCAGTCAAAGTTGCAAGGAAAAAGTCAAAGTTGAGGAAAATCGGACCGATCCGATGGAATCCGGACCGATCCGAAATGATCCAAGTCCAGTAGACCCCGGATGGATAGCAAACCGATGGAGATGAAATCCGGACCAATCCGACTAGGACCGGACCGATCCGGTAGAAATAAAAGAACCGATCCAGTGGATATCGGACCGATCCGAGTGTAGTCCGGACCGGTCCGGTCATGTGAAATCCTGGCATTAATTATGCAGATTTTTGACGTGCTGGATGGTGAAACTTGTGCTACAAGCACATTGAGCTGTTAATTTCGATTCTTGGTGCTATAAAAACGAATGCCCTACATCATTTGAGAGGCTAGCTAGGGTTTTGTTAAGAGAGGCTAGGTTACAAAGTGGCTAGGGAATTCTAGGGTTAGTTTTCGAGAGAGAAATTCAGAAGTTTTCAATTTCTTTCATGAACCCTAGTTTGTAAGGATTCGGAATTCCAATTACTTTCTTGTTGCTGAATTCAAGTAAACTCATTCCCTTCTCTAGTTTTATTATTTGCAAATTACTTATAATGTCTTGTGGATCCAAAATTTCATATGCGAATTTATTCTTGAACCAAATCATGAGTAGCTGATTTCCCAAGGATTGGGGTACATGAACTCAATCCAAGGCAAATTATTTATGTAGAAAATAGAGGTTAAATTAAAATATTGATTGAATCGGGAAAGAAAATCATACAAACATTGTCAATCTTTTAATCTCTCTTGTCCTAGGTACTTGAGATGTTTAAGAACGCTTTGCGAGTATAATTTTCCATTCACCACTTTGTATTTGACTTTGATTTCGTATGGTGCGGGCTTGAACCTCATATACGTAATGCTTAGAATTTATAAAGACTGGATCCAGTCAATAATTTTAATTTACAAGTCTAGTATTCTATAAGGTAATTTGTTAAGTATTGAGGGATTGCACCCTACCCTATTTTCTCCCATTTGTCAGATCTAAATTCTTTTACAATTTTCAGTTTGTTTTCCTTAAGCAAATTTTTATTTCACTAGAAATTTCCCCAATCATTAATCATCTTTTTGTTTCTTTTAAGAAATCATTTCAAGATTTAATAAATTTTCTTGTTCTTATTTGGCAATCTCGATCCCAGTGAATACGATCCCGATTTACCGGTTACTACTTGAGCGACAGGCTTGCACTTGAGCCTAGAGGAAAACGCACTTTTGAGACAAAATCTTAGTCGCGTCAATTCCCTTCACATCATATCCTGTCATTTTTTACTCATATTCTGCACATTACAAAATTTTACATTTACGTAACAAAAAATTCACGTACACACTAAAGAGAGCTAATTTTCGGTCTATCACCGCGTACACTAGCTCATAAACCAACATAAAATCACATGGTACATCAATAAAATCGGTCTTTTGCAGTCAAATAGATTTGTCGAAAAATATGGTAATTTTTTATTAATTTCTCTTTTAAGGTAATTTTGATAGTACTCGGTATATAATGATCTTTTTGGTACCATGTTCCTAAACTTATTTATATGCATATTTTAGAAAAATAAGAAGAAAATAACCAAAATCAACCATAAAAGAGGCACTGATTTCGATTTCGATATTTCGTTTTTCGAAAACCATAAAACTAACATACAACGACACACTAACAAACAAGGACAGTTGAGAAGAACTAAAGTGTCACTGGAATTATTTAAAATTCTTTTCACCCGTCATGTTCTAAACTTTTTCAGAAACATCTGTACAAGTTAGTAGAACCAAATTATCTGTATAAACTAAGTTTAATTTACCACGTAAAATGACCAACTATTGGAGACGATCTTATTGATCCGAATACGTTAATCCTAAGCAACAATTCAGTATTTCCATATTGATTTTACGAGGCAATTTTTAACAATTTCGGCTCCACAAAGAACCAAGAAAACCATGAAACGCCATCTCAATGGCTGCTTCTCCATAATAACCATAAGCAAGTATAACAAGAAGTGATTACATGTACAAATATTATCAAACCACCCATAACATCTTTTATAGGTATCAATGAAAAATTACATTCAAACAGATGGGAGGATTTGAACCCCAACAATGAATTACAAAATACTTATCCCACAATCACAGACACCAAAAGAGCCCTATTTATTTATTTATTAAAAACTAGGAGTTTCAAGAACTCCAAGCACTGCAAGAATCCAAGCCATTCGTTGGGTTTAGGCTTCTTTTTCCTTGTAGTCGAGTCTGGGAATGGCATATCTGCATCGTATATGCTAACAGGTATTTCTTCAATGCTGGAATCATGGTCAACATAGTGATGGTAATAAGAATCCAATAAATCATAATTATAATTGCTTGATGAGGCCATGAGTTGCATACTTCAACGTACTCCCAACTTGATGACAAATACTATAAGCTGATATGTTAGAATCATTATGTTAATGATACGCATGTCTATATATAGACACAGCGGGAGGATGGGAGCTTATCTTATCCGAGTGATACAAGGAATATGCATTACTAGTTCTAGTTTTAGATGGACTCCACTTCTCGCTTCACGGGGGAAGTAGAGTTTTCAGATATAGAACTACTGCAACCCTAGAAATACAATACGACTAAATTACTCAATGTGCTCCACATATATATTTTAAATACAATACCAATAAATTTCCATTTCAATATCAACGATTGCATTTTTTTTAGTTCAATAATTTAATGAAATACAATAATTTAATTAGGTTCATTAATGTTTAGTCCTTAACAATTTTTCATCTTAGTCCCTTCTAGTGATATTAACACCATGAACTGAACACAAGGTTTATTTCACATTCCTTGGGCTAACATCATTGTCAAAGACTAATAGACATTTTTTTTTTAAAAATATTGGACAAAAAATTTATTAAAAGAATAAGTCATGAGATTTTTATTAAAAGCTCCTGTTTAATTTTGGCAGGCACGTTTCAAATTTCTTCAAGAATAACACACGTCTTTTAGTGGAGTCATGTCCCTATTAAGTCCTCCGTAGATTTATTTAACATAATGTCCAATTAGTAGGACTAACATATCATTTTATTGTTCTAATTAGTGACCATTAGAAAAAAAAAATTGTTGTTGTTTTTATTACAAATAGTGATAAGTTCGTTAGTTAGTTAGCTTCAGTCAGTTTGGTAGTTTATTAACTTCAATTTGTTCGTGTTGTTATTTATAGAGCTTCTTGTACTTTCAACTTTGATTTAATAAGAATTCCTCTATTTTCTACTCTCTGAATCAATATGATATCAGAGCAATTTTTTGCTTCCTTAATTTTTCTCTCATTCTTCTCTATTAATCTTTTTCTCTATTCCACTATGGCACAGAGCTATGGTAATTCCTTATCTATCGAGAACGAATCAGGATTCATTGATAGATATATTCCCCGACCTGCAGATAATGATGTTCTTCTCAATTCTTGGATTAGAAGTAACAACATGGTTTTTTCATGGATTCTTAACTCTGTTTCAAAGGAGATTTCTGCTAGTGTCATATATTCCGAATCTGGTTATGAAATTTGGATAGATATAAAGGAGAGATATCGACAAAGAAATGGATCACACATTTTTCAATTAAGAATAGAAGTAATATACCTTACTAAAGGCCAACCCAATGTTAGTGCCTATATTATTAAGTTGAAGACTATTTAGGAAGAACTTAGTAATTACAGACCCATTTGTTCATGCGAAAAGTGTAATTGTGGTGGGACAAGTTGCATATCATTATCAATATAAAGGAGAATATATTCAATATTTATATATATGTTTTAATATGGTATCATATAAAATTCTTGGAGAGTTAAATGATGAAATACTCATTTATTGCTCGAATTTTAAATCAATCACATTTTAGTATATGGCGATTCTTTGAGTATCACGATTGGTCAACAAAGAAGATATTAGCCTTTTGTCTCGGTTAACCGGTTATCGATGTCAACCCGAATGCGGCTTGATTGTTAAACACGTCAAGTTAGTGTTAAGTCATTTGACACAATTAATTAAGCAGGTTGGGTTTGAGTTTGCTTCTACTTAACATGAACTCGATATGCCATGATCCGAACACGACACAACACAACCCGCACAGATTGCCAACTCTAGTTAGGGTCGAGAATCTAGTTGAAAACTTAATGAACTCTCACTTACTTAACTTGTCAATTTCTAATAATGAGAGACAATACAAGAGCCCCTTAAACTTCAAGGTTCGTTGTTTATTTTTTTCCTAATTTTAATGTAATTTCAAAACTATAATTTTCAACAATATTTTGTAAGAAAATGTAAATTTCTCAATAGAAATTGCTAAGAAATTTACAATTTATTTTTTAATTTTAGAAGTACTACCATAAATTTAAAAAATTCATATGAAGACATTGAGTACTAGAGGTTCAAATATCACCATGCAAAAAAATAAAGTGTGTTTGAGAAGGTGTAATTAAACTAACTATTATACATACATATGGGAGTCCTCAAAGAGTCTTAAACGGGGCGGAGACCCCCACTAATTTTTAGGATTTTCTTCTATATAGTAATTTATAAAATTATAGAGGGATTGGTGTAATTTTTGAAAGTAAAAGTCAACTCAAAGTTGCCTTTAGAAATTTTAAGGTGAAAATATGTAATTATCTCTCAAGGGCCTTCCAAAGCTCCTTTTTGTTCTAAAAACTATTTTCAAAACAAGAAAGAGTTAAATGATGTTCAGTCCTTAAATAAATGTCCTATTTAATGTTTAGTCGAGAAAATATTCGCATATATATTTTGTCCCAAATAATGAGCGAAAGAATACTGAAATTAACTCGACACAAATTTAGTATCAATATTACTATGTTAATGTCACTATTGTGTACTAAATATTATTTTTGAAAATCTGTTGAATTAAAAAAATGATGTTCTTTTCGCAAAATGGTCCAATAGAAAAACCTAAACATCCAATCTTCTTCTAAACCTCTATTGAATAAGTGCACATCATTGGGGATGACCACCAATTTTCACACCAATTGTGTTTATTGTCCTCTAACCGACTTCGTCTAGGTTTTTGAGTTCTCTCTTCAACAACTGGGTGAGTCCTCGGTTGTCACTACCATGTAAGTTTTTTGTTAAGTTCGTAAATTGAATATGTTGATATCTAAGTTTAGAAATTGACGTGAAATTTGATTTGGAATTTTTATTCAGAACATAATATTAATTGAGTATTCATCTTGAATCTAGTTAATATATTTTATTTTTGGTGTCTTATATTAGTTGGGTAATGTTAAGTTGGGCCTGCTATTCACTTGGTATTATTAGTTAAAATTAATCGGATGTTGTTAATATTAATTGAGAATTGTTATTTAGGTATTGGGTATTGTGAATCTGTAAATAATCATTGTGTATTTATATTTAGGGCTCAAAAGTAGCTGGAAAAAAATTTATTAGTCCTTATTTTCTTCTGCTATAAAAATTTGGAAGCTTCTGTGGGGTATTTAATCTAGAAATGTTGGTTTCTATAATCGATAATTATTTGAGTAACATAACGTTGATTGAAGAAATAGTTGTGGATAATATAAAAAAATAACAAAAAAATTAGCTAAACGGCTTCCTCCTCGAAGCCCTAATATTTACCATAATTTCCATCCTCATTGCCTAAAATTCTTACGTATGCCACTACATACTAACTTCATTGAATATTACTCAAAGCCATCAACTCTCTAGCATATTAATTTAATCATTATATATTTAATATGTCATATTGGGGCAATCTGCTCATGGGGTGGGATGGTGGAGGTTTATTGCATGGAGGTGGGGGAGTTCTCTTTGCTCACTTCCTACCATCTCGAGAATGGTAGTCGTATCAAATTCTGGAGGGATATATAGGGAGAGGGGGGTTCTTTAGAGAATCTCTTCCCGAGGATGTTTCGAATTGGGGGAGACTTATAGGGGTCAGTTGAGGTTCATAAGCGGAGGGTAGGGGGTTGTGCGCTGTGGAACCCCAAGTTTAGGAGGGGTCTCCGAGATTGGGAGATGGAGGAGGCAGAGGAGTTCTTTGAGTGGCTGCGTTAGGCGCCGATCCCGTCATTTGGGGATGATGGGTTGAGGTGGTCGAGCTCTCGTGATGGTATTTTTTTAAATTAAGAATTTATTATTACGTGCTGAGGGGGCGTGGGGGTGGGTCGTTTCCGTGGAAGACCATTTGGAAGAGTCATCCAAAGGTCCATTTCTTTGTGTGGACCGCTGCTAGACAGGCTATCTTGACTATTGAGGGGCTCCAAAGCAGAGGCATGAGGATGGCCAGCAGATGTTGGTTATGTATGAAGGAGGAGGAGACATCCAATCACCTTCTTCTACACTGTCAGGTGACTAGAAGCCTTTGGAACTTGATCCTTGATCTCTGCCAGATTCGTTGGGTTATGTCGCGTATGGTGTTTGAGTTGTTGGTGGGTTGTAGGAGGCCCAGGTATTGGACTGGTCCACGTGTGGTCTGGATGATGGTCCCTCATTGTATTTTTTGGACCGTCTGGCAGGAACGGAATAGGAAGTGCTTCGAGGGGGTATAACTTGACCGATTTCGAATTCGGTACAATTTCCTAAGTCTTCTTCTTACTTGGTATAGAGAAAGGAATGTTTCGTCGTTATCTCACCTCCTAGAGTTCTTGGAGGAGTTCTAGGTGCTTGGTTAGTCTGTTATGGGTTCCGGTCCTTTGCTTTTTGTTTTGTATAATTCCTGTATACGAGTTTCCGACCCTTTAGGCGGGTTTGTTTTATTGATTCATTTGCTTATAAAAAAAAATGTGATATTGAGTTATGGTTGATGTATAATTAATCTCTCTCTCTCTCTCTCTCTCTCACTATATATATATATATATATATATATATAAGTTAGATGTTTCAATTTTGTCGATTCAATGGTCACACCCTTCCCAACCAAAATATAACATCCTTATTTTTTCACTTGCTGAGTGGCCATTTGGACATGCTAAAGATAGGGTACGTTAATCAATTTCATTCTCAGTAGCAGCAACAACAACAACAACAACAACAACAACAACAACAACAACAACAACAACAACAACAACAACAACAACAACAATAATAATAATAATAATAATAATAATAATAATAATAATAATAATAATAATAATAATAATAATAATAATAATTGCACTAACTTTAAACCATCCACAACATGCAATAAAATAAATAATAAATATTGGAATAACCAACTGCCTCAAAATCCAACATAATCAAATAATATGGCTTCAACTCCCATAAACTCACCCTATTGAATAAATAAAAGGTGCCAACATGGTCCGTGCAATCTATAAATAAAAGTCTGAAACTGATGTGAAATAAAAACCTAATATTTAAATCAAACAATTGACTAGATAATGATGAAGTGGCAAGTCTGAAATCCTCAACCCATTTTCCCATGTTTATGAATGCATGGCAATATATTTATATTTTGGGTCAAAGCCCAAAATTTGCAATAAATATCTAATAGTATCGATGGAATAATAATCATGAGACTCATTTACAATGGGCATGCTAACACATCGATACTCACATGCAATATATACCTCACCCCCTATCATAAGTGAAATAATTAGCACTTGACTAACATATATAATCGCATATTAATACACTATATCAATATTCAACTAAGTACACATGTAAGGAATATAACCCAATAGTGATCCCCATTCAATTTTTATATTTTGTCCACCCGTAGAAAAGAGAGAGGAAAAATGACCGAGTAAAAACAGGGATTTAAAGCTAGTTTTTTTTTTTATTTAAAACACAAAATGCGTATATTTTTTAGTTTGTTGTTTAATATTACACCCCCCTGGCCCGAAGATCTTAAAACACATTAACTTCAGAAAATTACATCTAGGTCCAATTTTTTTTGCCATATATAGCGAGAAAATTTCTGAAAACTCAAGTAGGGTTGCCGCCCACCCTCGGGATTCTGTAACTTTTAGCAACGAAATTGACTTCCTTGCTAAAAAAAATAATTGCAAAAGATAATATTTCTTATAGTAAGGTACCCTATTATACAAATTATCCATGAAAAATCCAATTTAAAGATCACATAAAAACTTAGTATGATCGACTCTGATACCAATTTAAGAATGCAAGGTTCATATGGATAGTCTGTATATTGGGTTCCACACATACAAATTTAATTTTTAATCAAAATTTTATCTTGATTAGATTAAGTTTTGCCTGCAAGATAAAGCCCAAATTAAATGTTCAATCACACAATTAAACCAACAAAACAAAGCAGAAGAAGATTGAGGAAAAATTCCTTTAAGACAATATCTAAATTCCACTAGTGTATCAAAAATTAACAGACTACTTAGAGCTCCACTAATTATAATGCGCAAGTCTTCAATTCTTTTACAGATCCACAAATCAGCAGTAGAATAAACTTTACAATGTTTTGATGTAGTATTTAGGAACGAGGGTTTGAAACGCAATAAATCATTCTATGGGAATAAGTGATTTGAAAAAAAAACTTATTTTTCTAAAATCAAAGACGAAAACTTTTTGAACAGATATTGGGAATTCGTTTTCGCCAAAATTCTTGAGAAAAACTGATCAAAACAGGTTTTTATAAATAAAAAAAACTTTTTTCGAGGCGACAAGCTGGTTTGAATAAGAATAGGGTCTCTTTCAAATGAAAAAAAAACATTTCGTTCTAATGATCTTAATTTCATTCGAATGACAAGCCATTCTCATTCGATCGTCCTTCGAACGACCTTTCAATGAGATTGGTTATGTTAAATAGAGCACAACTCATTTGATGCTCGTTCGAAGCTCGTTCCAATGAAAATGGCAATTCATTCTAACGAGATCAACAAATTGATGTATAAAAAAATGCCTCAAGATAAAACGAACACCCCAGGATATGATTCGACTGAGAAATCAAAATCACACGTTCATATACCTCCATTAAATATTCGTAACGATTCTAATAGTTGGAGCTCGGTCACTAACATATCTTCAAATGATTGTGGAGGCAAAATCAGATGTAGTGTTCGATTTGTAGCAACGGTTTGTAACGTGATATGCCAAAATTATTAAGCTATGAGCAATTATAAAATCTTATTCTTACAATTTTTGCCAAAAGTTAATAAAAAATCTAAGCCCAACACACCTTAAATAATGAAAAAATGAATTTCGAGGCGATGCACTCATTCGAACGAGATTACGTACTCCTTCGAACGAGAATGAGTTTTCATTGTAACGAGAACAAAGTTGGTTCAAACGATAATCCTTTTTAGTTCTAATGAACTTTCAATGACCTTCTAACGAATTGTCCACTGTTAAACATATAGTTTTCGTTTGATATTCGTTAGACGCATGTTCCAACGAGATTCTAAAGTCGTTCTAACGAGATCACACATCGTTCGAATGAGATAGCAAATTTTTTCTAACGAGATTATGATTTCGTTCTAACTATAAAAAATCATTTTCTTCAAAAAATATTTTAAAATTATATCCAAACAATTTTGTTAAAAAACAAATACCCTTAAAAAAAATCCAATAAACATATTCAAAATTCATTCATATCTGCAAAATCCTTAGTATGCGTGAAGACAAACTTGGCATGACAAACATGGGACGACGTATATCCAACTTTGAAACTTGGCCGCTATGTCTTCATCAAACATGCCATAGGCTTGCGAGATCGACAATGCAAAGCCTAACCTATAACTCAAATATTTTGTTCGTAAATAAGCCAATTACAAACAAATTGACTCGATTGAAATTTTTTTTTCACAAATTGTTATAAGATTAATCCTATAGTTTTTTGAACCCTTACAACAATGACTAATACCATATAAGATTAGTTATCGTGAGACAATATGTAATCAAACTCGTAATAAATGTTTGGTATAATAAAATAGCTTCCCTGTTTTATTAGAAAATAAACCCAATAACTCTTAATAAAATAAAAAGCGTGTTAAATACTTATTAAACACAGAAACTTTGGAAATTACACTACCATAGTCACTAAGGTGTTGCCGGAGTTCCCTTAGAGCTCCTGGAGTCTCTTCGGAGTGTTAACGTAGTCGTCGGAATGCCATATGGGGTGTCGCCGGAGTGCCACCGGAGTATCGCTGGAGCACCGAAGATGTTGTGCCACATATTACCGGAGATATGGAGTTAGTTAAAGAAAGAGAAAAAGAATTACCAGTGGGTTAATTATGATAAATGGTATTTTGGTTTACTTAAAAAGAGTAATGGGTTTTATTGAAGAAGTTTTGCTTCTTGAGTTTTATGTTCAAATATTTTACGTACTTATGATGATCAAACTTTTGGAGACGATCTTAGTGATCCGAATCCTTTAATCATAAGCAATAATTCATTATTTCCATGTTTATTTCACGAGGTTGTTTTAACAATTAAGGATCCACAAAGACAGGACAAAACAAGAAACGCTATCTATTTCTCCATAAGCAAGTATAAGAAGAAGTGATTTCACGTATAAATATTATCAAACCACCCATAACATCTTTTATAGGTGTCAATGAAAATTACATTCAAACACACAGGAGGATTTGAACACCAACAATTAATTACAAATACTAATCCCACATTCACATACACCATAAGAGCACTATTTATTTATTAAAAACTAGGAGTTTCAAAAACTTCAAGCGCT